>MIEF01009440.1:0-37922 GCA_001870725.1 Taenia solium | reverse complement strand
CATCCATCCATCCATTCATCCATCCACCCGTCCATCCATCCCGTATCCATCCATCTATCCATTCATCCATCCATCCATCTATCCATCCATCTATCCTGTATCTCTGCCTCCATCCACTTGTCATAGGTTCGTACCCAATCCTACGCATTCTCGTTGCTGGACCTGTTCTTCTTTTAACTCGAATGTCTCACTGCACTGTAGACTCATTCAACCCTAAAGAACCTTGATTAAATTTTGTTTTGTTTCCCAATTCGCTTTAATTGAAATTTGCTCGTTCACCTTATTTATAGTTTTCTTTGGAGGTACCGCTTTTGATGACAATGAAAGCAAAGTAGCTTTTAATCTCTTTCAACCGTGAAATCTTTTTGTGTTTCACATCAGTGCTAGGGGAATTTGTGGGTAATTTGTGCCCACTTACCTCGTGGCACTGCACTGCCCTCTCACCTAATCCTCGTGGTCTTGTGTTAATTCCTCCTGTGAATTTCTACCCTATCACTAGGGCATTGTCAGGTCAATTTAACTGATCCAGCACTGGTGAGCTTGGTTGTTATCACATGACAAAGGTATTATCCGAGTGTGCTGCAGTGAGGTGACAAGGCTAGGTAACCGGATTGTGGCCTACCAATCCGCTATGTAACGAAACCAGGGTGGTACACGAAAAGTATCGAGCAAAAACGCAGCAAAACTTAACCACAACTTGTGAAATCGACTCGGTTTTTCTAATTAACAAGTCAAAACACCAGGCACATGGCGCGTTTTGTTGTGAAAAGCAAAATCGAAGGAAAAATCAAGCGGAGGATGTGAAGATTGGATATAGCTTAGTGCAAATTTACACAAGTGGGTCATTCGCATCAACTTGAGACTTTTGAGTTGTTGAGTTATTGAAGAGACATTAATAACTAAATCGAGGGAATGAAATCCACGTCAATTGTGTCACAACATTCCTTGACGCTGCTTTCAACCCATCGTCCCCTCCACCTCTCTCTCCTAGGACAACTGCACCCCACGAGGGGTTTTCCATTGCGGTGGAACATGTTCCAGTCCATCATCACCGAGTCGTCGATGGATCGTACACATTTGATGGTCACAAGAAGTCTCAACAAATAACAACAGACAATGAACCGTGACAGGAGGTACTGCTATCATGGCCAAACATTTTTATGAACGGAAAAACCGAAAAGCTCCGACCTCACATTAGAAGGGGCATTTCTCACAAATGGGATGCCAAAGGACAAAACCTTCTTCATCCATGCATTGAAGTCGCCTTACAGCAGTCGAAAGCTTACCATTGCTTTAAATTACCATCTTAACAAAGCCATTTCAACCTTATAATTAGTTCAGAGAAAATCGCCTTCCTAATTTATGCACTACTTTGAGCAGATTTCCACCTATTGATTAAACCTAGTAGTTTTTTCCTTGTTAAAAGACAAAAAAGCGCAATTGGATATTTGTGTTTACATTGGTTACGGTCAGGCACGCACGCACGCACGTGCGCACGCACGCAGATTCGTGACTGCGTGGTCAAAGTTCATGATTTACACACACACACACACCCACGACATGAGCCAATCAACGCGCGGCTTGAATGCCATTGGCTCACTTCTTTCATTTATCTCAATGCAGAGATGCTCGAGACTCACAACAGTTGGCGATCATGAAGGTCTTTCTCATCACCCTCCTCTGTGCCTTCGTCTGCCTTGCGCAGGAGGCAGCTTCTCCTAATGAGCCGGATCCGACGGCGACTCCAACTACCCAATCCAGCAATACAACAGAAGCACCGACACCCACTACTACCTCACCAGCCGCGACCGTATACACTCCTGCATTCGGTAAGCATTGACCTTTAAACCATTTGAAAGTGATCCCTTTTCATTCCTTATTCCCCTTCCCTCTGTATCGTATTGTTCGTCTCTGCAGGTCTGAATGTCATCTTGCCATTGGTCACCACAACTGTCGGAGCTGCTATCCTCTTGGACCATTAAGTAAAGTAAACTTTCCTTTTCTCTTTCCTCCTTTTGGTAATGGTTTCAACCCCTTTGTGTAACGATAAAGCTTTTTAAATGCACTCGTTGTTCTGGTTTTACGGAAGTGAGGGCAAAACGATCCCCGAAAAAGAGATTGTGGTGCATTAATGTGGCTGTCGCCTAAGTGAGACAAAAGGGAGGGAGGGCTTGAAACACCCGCGGTGAGTTAAAGGGTTGCCAAGTGACCCAACGTCGGTATCTGATCGGTATGGACTGTTAGAGTGTGCCGCTCCAAGGGCGGTGAGAGAAAAGTGCTTTTCTACAGATGGCTCTAAGTCGGAGATTGTGGTGTCAAGCCCCGGTTGGTGGGAATTTAGATGCACGCAACAAAAAGGGCGTGTTTTGAGTGCCACAGCCGTTCCCCCCTCCCCGCCGTAACTGCCCCCACACACACGGTGAATGGACGCGGCGCCTAGCAACAGGGAGTTAATGAGCCATGCTAGCAGAGGAGGAAGGTGGGGAAGCTCTCCACTTTAAAAGCCTCTCCTACCACAAAAGGCTTACTTCACAAAATTGGTGGAATGAAAAAAGGGATTAGAACACTGCTTAAAGTTGTATTTTGGAGTAGAACCACCAAGCGAGTAGTGTCGAAAATGCACGAGCGCGCATTAATTATGCATTAGTAAAACTTTTTCAACCTCAAACCGCAAGAGAGGGCGTTTTGGCACATCGGGTTTCCCCTTCACTTGCTTTACCATGAGTCTACCCGAGACAAGGCAACACAAAACGACTGTTGGGCTGTCAAATTTTGCGCTTAGAAGGTGCCCGAAATTTACCCATCAAGTTGATAACCTTCCTCCACCAACTTAGCTACCATAAATTGGATAGGGAAAGTCATGTCACGCATACGTGACATCAGTCCAAGGTCGACAGTTCGAAACATTAAATTCATGCAAATGTGTCAAACTTGACAAGACCTAATTTACATGGCGATTCCATTTGGAATGAATAAAAAATGCATAAAATTAGAGCGCACTTTGGGCAAATTTAAAACTGCTACCTTGTTTTTAACAAAGGACAAGCTGCAGACAAAGCAGCATAGGCCATACGGTGTCGCCTGTACCAGACAAAATCGATAAAAAGGTTGCTATTTGTGAGCACAAATAACCCGTCAACTAAGGTGCGAACATTGCTCAAGCCCTCACCAGCTTGAGGACACATCACCTCCCCCCTGGATCAATTGATAGCCCCTCGCTTGGGTGAGCAGTGTTCACGGGCAAACACCTCAGTCAGGTTGTGTTCAAGTACTCTGCCAGCCGCGGATCCGATCGCAGTTGCTTCTCCAGCAGCATATACTTCGACGGTGCCGTCTGTTTGTGCCGCAGCAGCATGGTCTCCAGGGTGGTGATTTTGAATACGGCATCATTACAGTACTGCAAGTAGGCCGCCTCGTCTTCCTTGGTGAGGTTGATCTGATTTAGCTGGAACCATTGCTGTTTGCGTTGCAGAGCTGACGTCTCAGCCTCAAATCGAGCTTGTATGATGTTAGCCTTCTTAATTAGGCGCTCTTTCAAATCCTGTAAACAGGCCTCTCGAACAGCGTAGGCGTCCTCTCGACTCAAATTATTCTCGTCTATGTCACGCATATGGAAGTAGGGCGCAAGGTAGTCGAGATCTTTCTCCTTTTGTTTTCGACGCTCCTGTTCGGCGTGCTGTTCTAGTGCTATACGCAGCTTGTGCATCTCTGCGTTGCGTAGAGTGTCCCACAAACCAACTTCTAGTTCGGGTTTATCTTCCTCCGCAGTGCGTTTGTCCAAAATTGCCTGAACTTCGCTTTCCGAAGCCCTAACGGTTTCTTTGGCGACCTTTTCAAGATCGATCAGTTCGAGAAGCATCTGGTAGATCTCTACGTTGGTTTTGCGAGGTGGATTTAGACTGGTCTAAAAAGTTATTTTGATTAACTACAAGCTAATCGTCTACTGTGCCAATTATTTTAAATATGCCTCGTTGAAAAAGGGGTCGTTTTCACTAAGAACAAGAGAATACTATTGCTACTGAAATAATTAAGTACAATTTCTTACATGAAATGCGTTGTGGGTGTCGGGATGCAGTTCAATGACCTGCCGACGATCGCCACTGTCGGGAGGTTTGTTGAACTCCCGTCTGCAGGGGAAGATACATTCGTCGGCGATGTGATAAGTAAGAAAGTACTTTTCGCCAGCTATATCAAACACGCGCTCCTCCACGTCCTCATCTGCGGGAATTTCGGGGTTCCTTGCAAAACGCTCTTTTATTCTAGGAAGAATAAATCCAACTTTGTATTAACGCAGACTCTGAGACCTCAGTCGACACATGAAACTCGGAGACCTGATTAACTGTGTCAAAACTATTCCGAACAGTTAGCCAATCACCTAATTCCGAGTTCACTTTTGAGGTTAATCCATCAACAGACAGCTTACCTTAAAAAATCCAAAAGTTAGTTTTTTTCAGTAAATAATTTTACAAGCATAGCGGCCATTTTTTTAAACAATCATTACGTCAACTAAATTTGTTGCTTTCTCTTGGCACTATCCGTTAAATTATAAAGTTAAGTGGGGAAGAATGGAACTGTTTGGCAGAAAAAATAATGTTAAATATCATGCCTTTAATTATTTTACTTTAGGTAAGTGCTGCTCATTAAATACATTTTACAAAGCGATATGAAAGTGTGAGACGTTAAAGGCAAAATAGGGTTTCTGTCACCATGAATAAGTGATAAAAATCGCGTTTTCGCAGCACTCTCAGGGGCAGAAGTGACGAACTTTCAATGGTACCTATCTTGCATGCCATATTTTGATCAGTTCAGATACCTTTGTAAAGAATGGAGCTAAATAAGAGAGCATACATGTGTAAGAAGTATACTGATACAAAACTCTTACTAAAATTCCAAGATATTTGACTTAACTGAAGGTTTTAAGAACAGCAGTACTCTGAGGAGGTATTTAAACTCTGCAAAGGTAATTCAAAGATGATCACACATTTGTTAGTTACCGACAATGATTCCATTATTGTCACAAGACATAGCACGGGAGTCAATCAAAATTTAGGACACCTAAAACCGGTTTTTCCCATAGATTCAATGCAATCTTATTGTAAATTTTCAGTCGAGCAGTAGGCAAATTTTTTTTAACATGTTCAGCACGATTGCATGTAAGTAGATATAATTTTGAGGCGCTGACATCCACCTAGGGTTCATAGAAAGGACCCAGGGTGGTTAAGTCGTTCAAACTCCTTCCCTATCAACTGTGCTTTAAAGGAAGAAGACAAATACACAAATATGACAGTGGTGAAAAGAACTATGTTATCAGTGATCGCTGAGAATACTATTTCAAGATTTACAGAATTTTCCTGATAGTTGATGTCACAACTCCACATCAAGCATAGCTATCCAATCAGTGCTTAGTGTTTGTCGAGATTTGATTGGCTCAAAGGCAAATAAAGGAAACTCACACATCAATTTCCCTGTAGCTCTTCTTTGTCACCTTTGGTCCAGTAACTCCTTGCTCTGTAGGCGATTTTATAATCATCGGAGGACCAAACTTTCTTACTGTTCGTCCAAAACGTGTTTCACGATAGACTAACCGATCTTCACGATTGGTGTACCACTCCTTCATGATGTTACCCTCGCGTTGGCGCTTCAAGAGGCCATCAATCCTCATCTTTTGATAGAACTCCATAAGTCTATTGGCATCTGATGCCGAATTCTTTGCCATATATTCATGCTGTCTTAGGTGGTGATCCATTCGACCATGATCAAATGACTCTTTCACCCACAGTGTCTTCAAATCTGTCACTCGTAATTGCAACTTGTCTTTTCGATGTTTGAAATACTCCCTCTCTTCAATCGCGTCTTGAAGGTCACGATCTTGGTAGACAGTCAACCGTAAGACGATCCCGCATTCCTGAGAATAAGGCGTATACTTTACCACACGAGCTCGATTGTAGATAATTTCCTTCTCGCAGTTTGGATACCTCTGAAAGTATTGAGCATCGGAAAGAGTGATGGGCAGGGTCCATGACATCGGCAAATCAACCAGAAGAAGAGTATCCAAGAGATCTGCCTCCGCCTTCTTCCTCTCACGCTTTTGCGCCTTTCCATCCAATTCATCCTCGTGCACCTGGAGACCGTAATCCAATCCCAAATCATAATTTGCTAGGGTGTCTGTGACATCCATAGATGAACTAAAGATGTTGATTAACTGGTCCCCAGCTGCCATCAACTTTGTGTTGAGTAGACCAGAGGGCAGGACGAACTCCCAATCCTCAAGGTTGTTAAGGTCGTACCGCATCTCCTTAATCCCATTAGTGCAGTCTTGCATATTTACCCAGTAATTATTGTGGTTCCATACGCTTTCAATGCCTAAATACATGTCGGTGTCAAGTGGAACCGATTCGCCAGTGAAAGGTTCAATAAAAAAGGCTTCTTGAACATCTCTGTTTCCCGGGAGCACTAGAATCCAAGAGTGAACTCGCAGACCAAATAGAGGATCTGGTTGTGGTTCTTCTGCTTTCTCCAGGGCCTTCTTATCCTCCACTGCCTTTTTCTCTGCCTCCTCTTCCGCCTCAACGAGTCGTTTTATTTTCATTGTTACTTCATACTTGGATAAAAAGTCTCTTACTGGCTTGACCTGATACTTTCCAGCCTGTGGTTCTTGATACATTTCTACAAACTTCTTTGGCTGCACGAGCAGTGGACATTGCTTCCGAGACTCATCTTTGTAGCAACACTCACGTGTTGCATATCCACTTACTACGAATGCATTGTAGCCGACACCGGTGAGAAGAGAGCATAGGAGATTAGTATAGTCGAAACAGGTACCAAGCTGAAGAGAAAGCGTAGTTTTTGGGCTAAGGAGACGTGGAGGTAGTTCGGTGCAAGGAAGAAGAGGGGCAAAGTCCAGAAAGTCAGCCACGAAGGCCGCAGCGCCTAAAGCTTCATGAAGCTCAGGAAATGGTAGTTTTGTGGGACGAATGGTAGTAGAGACGAATTTGCGGAGGTCGCATTCGTTGCGAGGGGTAAGAAAGAGTGGGGTACGGTCGTGAAAGCGGCCAGCATATTGTCGGCGAAAATTGTCAGCGTAGGCAAGAAGACGTGTCTCTCGAGTGCTGTTTTCGCTGTAGGAGGACGGAAAGTTATACTCCTTAGGATCGAAGGATTGTGGTAGGGAACGAAATTCGTGGGGTAGGTAGAGCGGATTGAGTTCAATTAATTGTTGCTTCAAACGAAGATCTTCCGACGTCAATTCATGTTCTTCTGCTGGATGTGCTGTGGAGTTCTTAGAATTATAACTATGATCAGCATCCTCAGAGGCGGGCTGACTGATGGGCGGGTCAGCTTCTTTCTCTCCTTCCACAATGTCTTTATCCATTGTAAAAGATGATGATATCGCCAAATGAAGATCGGGTGAGACTAGTAACAACCAAAATGATTTATCGAAAGGGGCCTGTGCAACACAAAATTACATTTCTGCTTTTCGTACTAAGTTTAAATGCTTTTGCGATATCTCTCTTTTTTCCTACTGAATTAAAATCACGCAAGATTTCCACAACCATCTTACTCTCAGCACTCCTTTTTAATCACGTGCACATTTTTTACGTACTTCAAAATACTATGGCTAATGTTACAATATCCTAGACAGCCAATTAATGCAGCATCAATGTGTTAATGGAAGATAAAACAACTAACTTGGATTCTGCACACTCCACTGCAAGTTAATTGTGGACGACTTGTAATAACTTCCTTAGTTTAACCCAAAATGCACTGCACTTCCACAACTCAAAATTTTGAAAAGGGGTGGTGCATTGTTTATTCTTGATAAATCCATTGTTTTGAAATCAGGTTTGACGATTGCTAGTCGTTTGACTCACCTTAAATTCTGGTATCTATATTGATGGCCAGTAGTCCTAGCTTCTGTACTTTTGTTAGAAATTTCTGATAATTTCTTAGAAGAAATTTAGGCGCACATGATGTTTATTTGATACTCATTTGTGCAAATTGACGTTTCGCGTTACCATAGTAATGGATTTTACCAGCCTCTTATTAGTACCAAAGGTCATTCATAAGGAAGTGGTGAAGTGAAACGCATTAAACCAATGTTGAAAACTAACATTACCTCCACAAATTTTATACAAAGATTAAAATTGTGATTTGCGTTAGCATTTCAAAGCACAGGCGTAGAGTCTCTACTATTTATCAAAATGCATTATGCAGCATAAGTCGACTTTGTTCTCGGCATTATTGCCTATGTCCTTAACTACTTTTCGTATGTTTTGATTCTGTTAATATAAGACAGTAACAAACATTAGCGTATGTTACACGATGCAAAGCTAATAAGGAGCCATTCATCTAGAAATTCTTCGAAAACCTATCCTGATGCTACCTAGTGCTATGTACCTCCCAGAAATCGTCTAAATAATTGCGAGCCATCTTTTCTCAAATAACTTCAAATTCGGGAATCATAGGCCAAGTATGACTTGTAGGCATGTTAAGTGTTGGAGGCAAATCACTTCGACTCATGTGTTCGTCAGAGGACTAAGTCCTAAAAACCTAGAAAAGGGGTTTGAAAAAATCAATTCATTGACAGATGGCAGTCATTGAGCTTTGAGAATGTCAACTGCGCTCTGCTTTACCACATTTACCCACATTGTGCAACGAACAGCCCTGCGAACAATCTCCCAGGTTTGCTACTGCTGATGAAGAAGTTGCATAAATCCAAGGTCGCATTCTCTAGGGATCACCCTTCCAGAGGTCTGAACAGCAGTACTTTGACGACCCCAACCGGTATTTGACGTGCAGTTAATAACAAATATTTCTGGACAAAATCTATGCTCTTTACTGTAGCGTCCCGAGGCTCCCTTTAAGGTGAAAGAAGGCATAGTACTGGGGCAGAATATATATATTCTGGAAATAGAGGGCTTGGGGGTTGTTGACACGGCCCGGAGGCCGGCCAACCGGCCAGTACAATATGGCCACCCAAGTCACCGAAATCGGCAGCTCGAACAAAGTATTACACAGCCCCTCTCTTCTTTCGAGCGTCGTCCCCAACGCTCCCCTTGGTCAGCCTCCCGTGTCAGCCATCACAACGTAATCAGTGCTGCGAGAAGCACTCATGAGCTAACCGTGCGAGCCATCGAGATTCGAGCGCATGTCTTCTTGTAGTACCATCAATTCTGCGTAGCACTCGGTGCAGCAAATGCGCATATCTTAGTCCTCCTCTCCCACGATAATGTGGCCCAATGAAAGATGTGGGTACGAATCCAAGTTTTCGAATGGGTGAGAGACACACACAACACATGCTGTGATTCCAGGCTTCTCTGATGCCGTAGAAGAAGCGCAAGGGTATCATATAACCCTGAGCGAAGGGGCAATCGGGCCTCATGGGAACGGGATGCACGTGATCCAAGTGTACAAAGCATAAAACGATGCTATCGATTGGCGTCCTGCACATTCTACATCTGTTAATACACATTTTGGCGAAGGGAGGCAAGTTGCCCAAGAACAGCAGAGAGAGTTTATGGAGGATGCTTGACCACAACGTCGCTGATCCCTCTTGGCGGTTCCACTGGACATGGAGTTCACGGCTAATGTCGCTTCAGTTGTTAACAGCTTCCTTGCAGAACACGAGGGAGAGGGAGATGCCGAAGCTGGACGTCGACCTCAGCCCTCCTGTTACGAGATACCAGAGGTTCTCACATCCGTAGCACATGCACTTCTTTTACACCGCCAAAGTTTGCCAGAAGCGGTATGGAGCAGGATAGAAATCCATCAGAGTCGGGTCCGCTTTCCGCTGCCACCAATGTAGCGTCCCAGGACTCCCTTTAAGGAAAAAGAAGGCATAGTACTGGGGCAGAATATATATTTTGGAAACAGAGGGCGTAGGGGCTGTTGGCACGGCCCGGAGGCCGGCCAACCGGTCAGTACAATATGGCCACCCAAGTGACCGAAACCGGCAGTTCGAATAAACAAAGTATTACATTTACCCTTCCACACCTCCTCGAAGTGATGCCTTAGCCTTATAAACTTTGGTAGACGCCATCCCCTACACAACAGGAGTTGGTTAGCGACATCGCTGGTCAAAATAAGTACATCCGTCTTGCTCGCCACATTTAATACTTTTGGAAGTGGAATGAGGGGCATTTTACAGCGCTGAGGTGATATCTGCAGGAACCCCTTAACTTGAACTACTTAATGATTCAAACACCAATACGCCATCCTAATCACTGCTAAACAAATTAAGAGTATGTAGAGATGTCGAGACTTTCTTAAAGTTGTGAAAATAGCTCACTGATGTGGCACACTGATGAGTCACACCGCCAAGACAAGAATGCAATCTAGAGTGAGAGTCAAACAAATTCCAACACTACCGAGCGAGTCGATGAGATAATATTTGGTCCCTCTAACGTGTCTGACCTCACTCCCAGCAGTAATGATTTACCTCAGTTTGTCACCTCCCCTTACCTCGCAACAACTGCCTTCACTGGCCTTGTTTTGTTTGACCTTACGTGTCTTCATGTAAAGGGCGCCGCCCTACTCACAATAATTAAGTAGGATACCATAGCGATCCTTAAGCATACCTTTTATAAAACAAGTGTCTCTTTTGTTGCTACCATCATATCAAATGAGGGGTGTAATTAAAGCCAACCGGGCAGTTATCGTCCGTGTATTTCAGACTCAGCCAAGCACATTAACGTAACCAGAAGCTAAGAGCATGGATGAAAGGAAAATGCAATGGATGGATGAAAAGTGGCGATAATGCATGGTCGAACCTTAATAAAATTTTGATAAAATAATTGCTACATGGTAAGAAATGTCAGATTACTGAATCCAGGCCATGCATGCTAAACTCTTAAAGATTTTTAAAAATTGTCAACCCTGAACAGTTGATGTTCAGGTCGTATTGGCTCATCAGGAGTGTTAGCGGTAAAAAAGAGCTTTGAATTGTACAGAGTAGATTCTATTCTAAAAAGCAATGTCATTGACTTTGTTAAAAGAGCTTTGTTTTCTTTCGAGTTCCTCGCCTTCCTTAACCGATGCCTTTGGAGTCCGTGGAAGGGTTAATAACGCCTCTGTAGAGGAAACTTCCCTCTCCTCCTCTTCCCTTCTTCCCGCCTTGCTATTAGAAGGCTGAGTGTTACGGGACACCTTTAATATGACTCAGCCGAAAAAGCACAATAGGCGAATATCAATAAGGAGATTGTGTCTCCCTCCTGGGAGGAACTGCGTTCGCCCACGACCAGGTTAAAATTGTCCTCCCGCCTCTTACCTACAAGGCGCATTTAAACAACGTAATTATTACAGCCTCTGTTGTCATTTGAGTGCATGCTTTGACACGTCCTTCAAGACTACCTCATGAAATTGCGTCCAGCTAAAAGGAGTGTCAACTTCCGATTTGTCTGCTTTAGTTTTTTAGCACTGATTAAGTGCCAATCACGTGTGTTGATAGTTGTCATCAACGCCATGACTCCAATACCTCCCAATTTTTCTTCCTTCCACAGCCGTCAACACATTATCCACAATATCTGCACATTTGGTGTTTTTATATAAAAAGTGGTGACCTTGAAAGATCTAAACGATCAAAATATTATGAGTTTTACATTTACATGGATTCAATTGCTTTGTGACACTAGTAGGGAGTGGGCACGGATACATCAACCCCTTTCCAGCCTCTCCTTTATGCCATATCACAAGTCGTAGGAGACTGCAACAATGTACAATTTCATTTGTAGGCGAATGCAGTAGTGGCATCGTTCAACGCTTGAGTTTCATCGCAAACCCAAACACATGGAAACATGACCGTGCGACAGTATCCACCATTTCGTAGATTGTAACAGGGTTAATACTATAACTGGCTTTGTTCAACAAAGGAGAATTTTAAATATCTTCGTGTGAGTGTGAAATACGTGGACGCATTATTAACACGATTCGGTGCATAGACTGATGAGCCAGGTGGTAGCTTTGCTTGGATGCCTTCAGAATCTACTGCATTCAGTCAATCCTTCCAAACGGCTTTGTTACCTCGTCGATGAGCAATTTAGAGGCCTTAAACGATACCTCTGCATAAGTTTCTGCAAGTAAATAAAACTTTGACAAACTCTAATTACATTGCGGAATGGGAATATGAGATGGCCTCCCTTGTTAAGGGATCATAGTCATATCTTGGGGAGACACTAGGTAGTGAGCGAAAGTGCTTCATGTTACACGTATGGAGCATCTACCTAAGATAACTTTCTTTTAAATTTATCTTGTAAAAATACTCGAAAAGGGTAGGAACAGGTCAGGCGTAGTGGTCGTCTGGATCTCAGACGAAGGGATGGCTTCCTCACAGTGGTAATTCTATAGTTTTGATAAAAGTACAAGGTTTCACGCTGTGATTTTGCTCTATCTGCCTGCAATTCTCTAGGAAGTCATTTACATGCTCAGCTTAAAATCGGTAGCTCAAAACTGCCAACTGGGGTTTGATTCAATCCTGATGTCATGCCACATGTCTCATGCTAAGCATTCCTTCCCTTCTCTAACATAGCACATGCTGATCGTAGTTAAAATCCCCTAAGATGCCAAGGTCATGATTGTCACACTTCTACACAGTGTCTTGAATTTTAATATAAGTCCTCTTAGTGTCACACATATGTGACGTATATTCATTAGCAATTTACGATGGATGCTGGCACTAAATTGCATTGCTTGACAGCCAAGTAAACTATAAATGCTATCCTGACCTGACAATAAAAATGCTTACAAATATTTTGGTGGTGGTATTTTAAGTCGTTATAAATTTGGGCGGTGTGGTAACAGATCGTGGTTGATTTTCATCCGTAGCTCTGTTTATTTACATTTTTGGGATAAAGCAAAAAAATGAGACATCCATCTGTTACCGCCAAAAAAGGATATGTTGACTTATTAGTCAAGCTATGGTGCTTTATAAGCATTGATAACAAATTGGGCGGCACACATTCTTTGTAGTACCACTGTGAGTTCCACTTGACAAAGTCAAAAATTGGTAAGACAATCCTTTGATCTATCCTGCCCTCCTCCTCCTCCTCCTCATCCTCCTCTTCCTCTTCGACGCCATCATTATCGTCATCATCGGCATCCTTTTTTGTCCTGTCACCTCAAATGGGTAGTCTGCCTGATGTTTTCTGCTTAGTCAGTGGCGGGTGCGGTTGTTTAAGTAGAAAATGAAGAATTAATTGGCAATTCAATGAATGGTCAACTTTCTTGTGGGACAGCACAGTCTGACAGTGGGGCGATTAGAAGCCGAGCAAGCTATGCTGTGTCCGCTATGCTGTAGGCGGTGTCTAGAGGATGCATTCTGTGTAGAATCAAAAGCGATAGAGGGAGGGGGCTTTATTGCGTTTTGCAACACTCTTAAAGCTGATAGCTCAAGAGCCTGAACATGTCAATGCAACAAGCATGTCTGTCGCCTTGGTAATTATTCCCTCTGCCTCCCTTGCCTATAAGTGACCGCGTCGCCTTGCTTTTCAGGCTCTACGATGTACCTCTCCTTTCACGATCACTGTCAACACTATAGGTCTACGTTGGCCCTTCGACTTCCACCCACAGGTACCATCTCCTTTGCTTCAGCAACCACCTAGAGTAACTGCAACCAGCTCCGATCTTCTTGTGTACAGGAACCAAAAAGATGCTCGAATCTTACACTAGCGACTCGCATTTGGGTATGTCCCGAGCGTTCTCGTGATTAGTTTTAGCTACTCATCTTTTGATTGACTTTTTGTCAGCCCCTTTAGATTTTCTCGCTTCCCTTTCTACTTCTCCTTTTAGGGCTGTTCAATCCACAAAATGGGATCAATTTTCCACCACTCTTTGCTGTGGAAACCTTTCTTGCGAAATAACCACACATGCTCTAAGGTCCAATCAGGGCATGTCATATTGTCACCTTTAATGACATAACTGATGGGCGCCTTTTGAGGTGCTTCTATTCTTCAAGGCTTTAATATCTGGGCATGTTTTCTAAACACATTCCTAACTTCTTCATTTTAGTCTGGGAATAGCATCTGTTAAAGTCCTCTTGGATGAACACTGTAGGTGATTGGTTAGAGTCCTCACGCCAGCAGTTCCACCATTTACCAGTGATCCAATTCACTCATGGATAAAATCCAGTAGTAAAAAACCTTTTTTTACTGAATGCATATTTTTTGGAGAGAAAAATTCATGCTTCTGACGTAGAACAGTAGACAGATCCTCACTTCCTTACCGACATGGAGGAACTGGTGGTAGTTGAGGGGCTTCTTAGTACGCCACCAACCCCTTCGTGAATGGGATTAGTTTAAGAAAGAAAAGTTTCTGCCTGTATTTGTGTGGTTATCCCAATCTGGACGAGGAGCTACGTCCGGATCATCCCAGGGATTGCTACTGAAATAATGCTGTTTGTCTTATCCATTCAGTGACCTACTGAAGGTGCGGGTGGTCAACCGAGAGCATTTCTCCCCACCTTGGTAAGTTGTTTGAACTGGGCTAATTCAAAAGAGATGTGAGGCAGGAAGGCCTTGAGCTAAACACTTCCATCACAATGCAAATGAGGGATTAACAATTGCCTCAGAGAAGCATAGACCACTGCAGTTCAAATACCCGATCTCGCCTATTTGACACCTTTTGTTGTTCCTTTTCCTCCTTCCCAAATGGGACCGCACGCATGTGTGAAGCTGGTAAATGGTAATGGTAGAGCTTGGCATTTGACAAGGGTTTCTTTTGGGACTATAGAAGTTGCAATTCGACATCATTATGTGGCGACAATGCACAGTATCTTGTAGTTCAAGCTCCAATCGACCACGAAAAGAACCCGAGAGGAAGGTGAACTGGAAAGCCGGACTTAATCAAAGAGATTTGGGGTAAGCAGTGGTAGACAAGAAAGTGACAACTGCTAGTTGACTACATGGAAGTCGATTTAGGGAGCTGAAGACTAAAGGGAAGGATCCCACAAACCAACTCGTTCTCTTCACTTGAGTTGTCACGAGGGCATCAAATATCCATCATGGTTCTAGTTTCGACCACGGTTTCGATGCCTCCGAGACAATTCTAAGCAGAATTCTTGTGAGAAGGCGCATTACGACATTAATTTGTCACTACAGCTAGGTGTTTTCGTTATGTTCTCCACTATTTCTTGCCCAATCTACATTCCACTAACAGCACATACAGAATTAACCTGTTTCAGTGAAGGAAGTCATGAAGACTGAGCATGTATGCGTTGAAAAAGAACTTGTATAAAATACACCCAGTACTTTTTAGGCCCTCCCAGAGATGCAAGCTGCATGGGCACAGTTTGTTGGGCTGTGGTGAAGATCGTACACACACACACACATCTTGCTTGGAGGCGTGATCTTGGAGTAGGGCCTGTCACAAATGCACATTCCCGTTCTCCTCTGGTCACTCCTCAAGACGTCTAAACGGAGGTCAACAGCAATCTCAGAAGTTCTGACAACCACCTGACGAATGGTCAACCACCACCGGGTCTGTATAAAGCCCCTTTTCATTAACCGACCACGTCTCCTCCTTGCTTGCTCTTAATCACTTGGGTCTGGTTTAATGTCACAGCTCTTCGGATTTTACCAACTACGAGGCTAACGAGGATACTGGCGTCTATTTTGGATGCAACCTTGCTATTCCATGCCTCGTAGTGCGATGATATCCCAAGTTATTTTTGCTCGCAAATGCTCTACTGTGCGTCAATTCGTTCGGATTGACAATCATCTCCGCGCTAATAGAATAATGCTACGATTACAATAGAATAGTAAGGCTGCACTCACTTTGACTACTGTGTTAACGTCTGTGTCAACATCGCAGTGCATAGTTTGGAAATGTCTGAGGCCTTGTACTAAATGCATCAGACAGACAGTAGGCCATCATGTAGAGGCCGTTCTTTCAGGAAAAATGTGTTCTTTGCCTTGCGTGAAGATGAGTGTGCACGGCAAAGAAGCAACTGGTAGGTTGGGTGCTGGTCAGATTGCTGTTTCTTGGTACAATTTTCCCTTCATCCTACTCAGATGAGCAAGGAAAGTGTGTTAGTGCCACTTCTAGCAAAGTGGAGACATTGTCCGATGAACGAGGCAGAGTCTATGAAGTGGAATGGAGGAGGTCTAAGGAGGACGGAATTGCTGTTAATTAGCTCTTTTCTTGTCCTTCTCACCTGTTCAAAACGCTGTCAAGACTGTCCGACTACCAGTACTCTGCCTGTCCGATTCCGCTGCAATGAGGATACCATGCAAAGCCGCCATCTTCTTGCATACCCTTTGTACATTTATGATAAAAATTATGCATAGGTGTGGCTTACTGTAAAATTGGAGGGACTGCACAAGCTTTCGGAAATGGCGGGACCTGAACAAGTCTTCTCACAGATCAACGGGAAACAATAATTTGGGCAATGGGGCGGCAATGACATGCAGGAAGTGAAGGGGTATCGAGGCATAAAAAGTGGCACTAAAAGGTGCAGACAGAGAAATTTTTTGCCTGCTCTGAGTGAAGTGACGGGATTTGAGGAGAATTTGCATCTACAAAAGCAACTCGTTCATTAATTAGGAGTCCTCTCACACGCACCACCTTTCAATGCCCTCGCCTTACTTCTGAGGTTCGCCCATTGTTCTGATCCCCTTTTCAGTCAACAATATTGAGTGTGAATGTCAAGTTGGCTTGGATCAAAATAAAAGAGCCCTATGCATTGATTGTATTCATGTATCCCTAAAGCCTTTTTTACGTTAAAGGCTCTTACATGGTTACCGCTTGGAGTGGTTCAAATCTACGCCATGAATGCTGTCAAATCAGTTGTAAAAATTGAGGAGACATAAATGAGTAGCCACCTAACAAGTATAGAGCAGTGAAAAAGCACGTGTTTCTCTTGAGACACCCAATGCCAAAGTAATCATCCTTTTACAAATTTCCTGCCCAACATATGTCATACTCGGCGTGACCTTACAGCCTCCACAGTCAATTGATACTTGAATGGATGGAAGAGGTGCAATTTCATCATCGAGTCAGATTTGAGACAAATGATCTTCGTGTCATGTTAAATCACCTAATATTGCAAACCCTGAGTTTGTGTTTACTGGACCTATGGTCAAATGGCTGGAACCACTTTGTACACGTTGGCCGTGACGCACTGAGATAACAGAGAAGACGTTTGTGTGCTATCAGACCTTCAATTCCTTTTGTAGATTCTTCCAATAGCACGGTCATCCTCCTACCAGCGCACATCCTCTACCCGTTCAAATGGAGCCGATGGACAATCGTAAATAGCACCTGATCATTGCCATTCAAGGGCCGTTTTCCACGTCCGCATGCCCTTGTACACTATTCCCTGCTTTGTCAGCAATAGAAAATTAAAAACAAGCAAGTGCCTCAGTTTCTGTGGTAGATAAGATTGAATGCATGTAAATTGAAGCATGGTAGTCTGTTAGCGAGTGCTAGTGATTGGCATGTCTTTGAAACCATTGAATATAAAATAGCAGGAACGCTTGCAGAACCACCGTTTCCATCTGCCTAGGACAAGAGACAAACCATTCACAGGGCATGCACCCCATGAAGGAGGTGTAGATGAGTGGTGGGTAGACAGAAATGGCTATGGTTGATCATCCATCAAATGATGAATAGGAATGTCCAAGTCACTGCTTCTCCGTACGAACACCATCGATCTTCGTTCCAACGTCTACAAAGATATTCGTGCCACTTCATGGTCTCAGAGCATGCGTTTATGCAGCTGATTGTCCTTCAGCTCCGTCTAGACTCTAAGAAGTTGTGCGCTGGTGTTTCCTCCTTGATTGATGGGAAAGTGTGCCAAAGATTTGAGATTTGAGATTTCTGTTATTTTAGTGCTTCATGGTCAGTGTATTCAATGCTCTTTCAGCCGTATAAACACAGTCTGTTGTTTCTGGCTGCCTGTGCGATAAGGTTGCACTTAGTGTTCACCTTTTCTTGTCCCTTCCCTGTGCATTCATAACATGCCTCTATAATGCTGATATGGCTTGTCATAATGGAGAAAAGCCATTGAGGTAATGATAAATAGACAAGTTTTCTTACAGGTCAGGAGGTAAAGAGCAGCAGATAAGTGGACAAAACTTTTGTAATGGGGATTACAGACATTCAGACTGTTTTAATAAGATCACTAAGCATACAAACTGTACCAAAAGATGAGTTAAAGTACAATTTGATTGTCATTTGCCAACGACCCATCAAACTAGTTGTGCTTCCTGTACAATAGGGGCTACCAACAAAGCTGCCAATTACCTGGTATCTCATTCCCTTAAGAATATTTTGGCGCTTTAAGTGAGAATCAAAATAGCTGATTAGATCATGAATCAATATGTGTTCAAGTTCTTGAAACATGCTTGTGATTTGAATAGCTCAAACCACTAGGATACATACTTGGCTGACGCTATCGTGGCAACATGAAAAGGGTGTAATACTTTGTCTGTTCGGACTGCTAGTTTCGGTCACTTGGGTGGCCATATTGTACGAGCCGGTTGGCCGGCCTCCGGACCATGCCAGCAGCCCCCAATCCCTCTGTATTAAGAATACATATTCACCCTAGTACTGTTGCAGCGTCCTGTGACTTCCTTGAAAAAAAGAAGGCAGTGTACTTGGAGGGAACATATATTCTGAAAGCAGAGGGATTGGGGGGCTGTTGGCACGGCTCAGAGACCACCCAACTCACCGGAACCGTCAGTTCAAACAAACAATGTACTACAACTGTGCCTTCTCTTAACTTAAAGGAAGTCTCGGGACGCTACAAAGGGAGCTTAGGAGTTATTGCCTTTCCATATGACTTAAAAGGTTGCGAAGGCAATTTAACAGTAAAGACTAGCAACACCTTTACTTAGATAAGTAAACTTATTAACTTTGTTCTAGATTCTATTAAAAGTGGTGAGAAAATGTGATCACACGCAACTTTGCACCGAAAAAGTAGTTTGTAACACGACACAACACTGACAGGCATGTATGACTGCATGTAAATGATACGCTAAAACCGCCTGCAAACAAACAATAAAATCAATAAAGAAAACCATTTTAAAAAACTTTTAAAAACAGTTTGTCAAAAAGCAGCAAAAAGTATTGGTAATTGTGGGGAAAATTTAGATAAGCTTGCAATGCATGCAAAATTGATGGCCATCGGCTGCTTACGTTTTAATGCACTGTTACGCATTTAACAATTTCAAAGGCGTCTTGATGGGACCTCTTGGCCATGTCGTCGTCTGATTGGCTTTGGAGATTTTTAGATGAAGTTCAATTGCCGGATTTTTACGATGCCTTTAAGAATGTTCTCCAAGTTACACAGTAATCTAAATTGCATCGCTAACATGTTGACTCCCTTGGTTTGTGATGCATCCTATAATTTTACTGAAACCAGAGCTCTTTTTAGCGTGTTTGCTATCTTACTTATGTGTGTTTCATTCAAAAAACATATAGTTTTAATGTGTTGGTGTTCGGCTTAAGCCGCGACCCTATCAAGTATGGGAATTTCGAGATCTCTCAAACCGTCTTTTTTTCCGTTTGCCCAGACTTCAACACTTTGAGTTTGTTCACACAGCTGATCTTCATCGGATCGGTCTAAGCGCTCCTGCTATAGGGCGTATCAAAGAAGCCATCAAACTTCACCGTGAAAATGCTGGGTTGCCTAGAAACCCACGCAAAAAGCATCACCACGGTCTTTCTTTTGGCATTCCTCTCCTAGATCTTGTAAGATAAATGCCCATTTTACTTTTACATTACCACTGTTTGATCTAATCAACACTATTTACTTTTACCTTTATTCCTCTAGTTACGCTACGGACCACCCCGCGACGCTCCGATTTTGGCAGTTGTAGGCGAACCCGCATCGCTCCGTCGTTGCCAATCTGGCGCTAAGGCACCTTCTGCCGCCACCTCACCCTCCCCTTCCACTTCTGTCAAAGACTCCCTACTTCCATGCCAACTCATTCGGCAAGAAGATGTGAATTTGCACAAAGAAAACAATGGCCATTTAGGGTCAGGCTCCTTCGGTGTAGTTCGAAGGGGTGACTGGAAAACACCTACTGGAAAAACGGTAAATTTTTTGCCAAACATGTCGGAAGAAGTACTGGATTTCGAGTTATTAATGCATACGCCCATTTTCTCCCTTGTCTTCTAGCTTCCAGTTGCGCTGAAGATTCTCCGTCATAGTAAAACAGGCGATGCCGCAGATTTTTTCTCTACCGTTTTGTCGGAAGTGATACTCATGCAATCAGTCTCGCATCCTAATCTCGTTCGCATCTACGGAATCATTCCTCTCAATCCACTCGTCATTGTATGGTCCTGCTTCTCTTATTCACGTTCCTTTTATTAGGTTACAGAGCTGGCTCCACTAGGAAGTCTACTCACAGCTTTACGAGCTCATTCTCGCCGACTCACCCTGAATAGCGGTTGTTGTGGCGTGGAAAGCCGTCCAGCCACGGCATTCAGCGTGGATGTCCTCTGGGACATAGGGATTCAGTTGGCACGTGGAATGGCTCATCTAGCTGCCTGTCACCTCATCCATCGAGATTTGGCAGCCCGGAATGTCCTTCTCTTCAGTGCTCCGTCTAATGTGACTGTAAAAATTGGCGACTTCGGACTGCTTCGAAGAGGCTCTGTAATGGATGAGAATAGAGGGAGTGGCGGAAGTGAGGAGCCAAGGGTGCCTGGATGTGTATATGTCGGTGTGGGGAAACAGAAGATCCCTTTTGCATGGTGAGTTTTTATAGCTGTTTAATAATTGATGACTACTTTGGTTCAAAGCTGAGTGTCACGTAAAGTGCGTGTCATTAAAAGGCTCAATCAAGGTGCATTTTATGTACCTGCTTATTTATGTAAGAATTCGTCGGTTATACTTTTCCCACGTCTACCCATTTATGCACTCTAATCTACTCCCCCGATTCTATCATCATTTCATCGCTTTTTTCACCTAGTGGCGAATCTACTGATTGTTGGCTCTGCTTTTGCGAGTTCATCGTTTAAGTCATAGCTCACTGCACTACTGCTGAAGTGGCTCCCGATTTGCGACTGAAAACTGGCTGTATAACTCTAATGTAATTCAAGGGTGCCATGAAACCGTCCAACTTTTGGCGTTGGGATTAATGGATTAAGGCGTAGAGTTTCGTAACCTCAAACCACGAAAATGGAATCGCCATAACCCGTCGTACGGGTGAAACCTTTGAGAGTGAAACTGGTCATCTATTTGCTTTGAATTCTACCTTATTTGAAATTTACTAATAGGCGTCTCATTTGTTCGTCATACTGCGCACCTGCCATTTCGAAGTACTTTTGGAATAGTACTCTTGAAGGAAAGTTTTGAACTTGCTCAAAATCATTTGTCAGGGGCATTAATTAGTCAGAATTCTGTGACAATCATTCGAATAAAGTGGTTTTGTAAAGGTTGCTATTGCACTTAACTCAATTGGGAGATGAGATAGTCGCCTTTGAATTGTCCTGTCTTTGGAACTGCTTTTGCTTGTTTAAGTGTGCCTTGATGGGCACCTTTCTTCTCCCTTCTCCGCGGCGTTCAATTCCTTCCTTCAGCTCAGCTCCCTCGGACACATCTCACCTCATTGCTACAAATTTAGCTCATGAAGTGCCGCTTAGAATAAGCAAAACTGGGGTTAGCGGGCATTGGTGTTTATTTGGTGTGATGGATCTATTCCTCACAAAAACAGAGGATGGGAGTGCATAGTATGAAACTGGTGTTGTTTTTTGTGGGCGAATCGAAGAGTACCAACCCATCTCAATGGATGTGTGGCTATTTACTTGAACTTTACCACTGAAAAGAAAATTGCAAAGTATAAGATGGCAGTTATTCAGGTGAATGTCCTCACGTGAATTTCGATAACTTTTTTCACTTGAAAAGCAACCCACAACCAAGCAACTAATGCAAATAAGTAAAAAAATACGCCGCAGTTGAACACAGAAACTGAATCCAGATTTACTTTTTCCTAGCTTTTGCCTATTATTATTATCCATGGTGGGGAATATGGAACACTAATCCACCCCTGTATACTTAAAAGCGACTGCTTGTCGACCATGTTGACATTTTTTGACACACTTCCAATTGACTGTGTGAAGGCGAATTTTGTCCAAAATTGTTGAAGTCAAAGTACTTATAACAACACTTACCCGCCTTGACCGTACTTTGGATGCTCCGAAGTGTTTTGGGCGTGGAAGCTTGTTAATAGAGCAAAGAGGGGCGTTTTGGTCAGGATCCAAGCATTTCATATGCAGACGGTCCAGCAGTAGGCCCCGTGATGCACATGTGTCATTGATTGACCCACAGGCATGACAAATTTGAATTGCTCACGTGAATTCCTCGGTGCTGCCCGCTGTTGCGATGTTTATATTTCTGGGGAAATCCTAATCGTTTATGTTGACTCCAAACGCGCAGTGACAGACGGCATTTCCGCTCTACTTTTGGTATTTTTATGGATTAAGATGACTTTTAACTTGACCTTTGGAAAATCGGTCTTTCCTATCGCAAGGGAAATTCGTAGCCTTTTGTTCCCACCGTCTCCTTGAACTGCTTGGAGTCTCATTCGCCTCTTGGAATGTGAATTCTGAATTCGAATTTAAGTAAGTTTTTTCTGGGGAAAGTTAGTGAATAACTTCTGAAGGAAGTAATAATTTCGCCTTTTGCCAATTCGACTCTATTTACCTGCTTAATCGGTAGATTACATCCCATGGAAAGCGAACCGGGGTTGAAAACTGAGACCCCCACTATTTTGTAACAGTATCGGTGATGGGGTAGACGGCTGGCCCGCGTAGAGTAGATGGAATATTTTCGGCTTCTATGTTCCAATAGCTGCCGCCGTCTTGAGTGAAGCCTAATCTGTCTCCGGACTCGTGTAGAAGTTAAATCACCTAGCTCGAGACAAAGTCTCCTCTGAATGCGCTACTTTTTACTGCTTTAGCGCCATTTAATGAACGGAAAACTCCCATAAGAGGGTTTCACTGGTTCAGCGACGGAGAATCAAAACCCGTTCTGAAATTCTCAGATCACTGAGGTGAATTCGCTTTCCCCTCTAGGTATTTTTATTGTCGCGGGGTAGCAAGACTTTCGTGGTTCGCACTATGCCACCAAATTAGCATCTCTCGTTCTCATCAGTGCTTTGTCCACTCTATGCCAACGCCAGTGTTCAGTTTCACCCCTTTTTTTCCACCTGCTAGTCACCTTGCATTGCATGACCTGTGTATTACAGTTTTCGCGGTAATGCTTTGTCTAATTTGCGATTTCAATAGTTTGCGTAACAAGTAATAAATAAGGCAAATAGTTGTCCGTTCTGGAGGCTTTTTCCTTGAAATCGTACATCAAATTTGTTGGTGACAACTCTTTGTAAATACTCCTCTTTTGACCTGGCCTTGGTAACATCTGAAATCGGTCACCTAGACGCAGCTGCATAGAGCCTTTGATGCATAATCCTCTTTGGTTGTTAGACTTTTTACGAATTTTCGCGAGGTTTTTCCGTTAAACTTGGTTTTCCACATGATACCTTTGAAGTAAAGTGCTGCAACGCACATTCTTAATGTAATATGTTTCATTACTTTGCAATCAAAGCTGGGTAAAAATTAGCCTTTTTTCTAACAGTAGAATCTATCAAAGTGTTAACGCAATTGAGAGGATTGCGGAATCGGGGCTTTATTTGCACCGCATAAATCCACCTTTCGGATTGTGATCGCTAGATTGTTGTCAAAACAAAATTAAATTCCGCAACTACTTTGCAGCGCGAGTACCTGGGTCTCGCACTTTCGTATACCATCGTGTTTCCACAAAGAGTCACATTGCATTGTATTGTAATGCAATGCTAAATGTTCCCGCTTGCATTGCGTTACGCTGCGTTGCTATGGTCACTTAACTCTCACATACCCTTCATCTGCTCATTGTGTGGAGCTGTTGGGGATCTTAAACAGCTTGCTTTTTCCCTGCTTCCTTCTCCACCTCGCATCAACTCCCCTCCTCCCACTCCTCGACCCTTCTATTCATAATTTGAAAGGGAGTGAGTGTTTTTTTCCCTTGTGCTGAAACTACTGCGAGAGTACACGCATCAAACCTTCTTGATGGTCTGCCTACTATCTGAGGTTGGTGGAGGCCCCCTGCATGGCGCAGCTCATTTTCACCATTCAAAATTCCTGCCACTCCGAAACGTAAACTATCATCCCTCCAGACTTTTCAGGACACTGCCTACGTTCCCCTCTCTTGAAGCTGTCTTTAGACTGTCTGCCAGCTATCTACAGCTTTGGTTGTCTTCACACGTGCAGGGTTATTCAAACTTTTTACTCTCACTCTCAGTCCACATATTGTGTGTTTACTAAACAGCTCCACTTTTGATAGACTAATTTGTTTGCTTCAAGAAGTCATTTTACGTGATGACCTGTGGTCTCGACTAATTCATTCTACACTTGTATGTGGTCAATATTGTAAGCTGGGGTCGTTGTGCGTCCGGCAGACAGCCTCACCCTCCGTAACACTTGTGTACTACGTGCCGGTGGGTCAGACAGTGAATTGACAAGCTTGCAAATAGTTCATAAGGTAGCGAATGCTCCAGATGTCCATCTGACTGTGGCTGCAACTCCGAAAACTGAATGGATTGCGGAAAGGCTGAATGTGAATGTCAAGACTTTCTGTAATATGGTGCATAGCGGCTCTGGGTTGATCGGTGCACCGGGAGAGAAGACGTTTGTCCGTAACTTATTCACCTATTCTGAAGGCTGGTATTTTACCGTAAGAGAAGTTGCCTCTGTTGATTCTATGGTGAATATTCATTTAGCCGTCTCCTACTTTGTGTTATACCTGCACACGTTGTCCGCTCAGATGTCCTATTATCAGATGGAAGTGAATTTAAAGGATAAACACGATGGTAAACGAAGAAAACAAATGCCCAATTGTTTTTTGTGTGCCCATTTCGAAATCTATGCCTCTAGAGGTTGGCGTTGTCCTCCATTACTACTTTTCAGGTCGCATTCATGGTGAATTGGGAACGTGTTTTATTTGGTGATAATAGCCCTTAGATGTTCCACCTTTACGCTCCTCTCTCAGCGCTTAACTAATACCTGGTCCAGAAAGCACGAAGCACGGTCGAACCATCTTGGAACAGACTTTTTCACTTCCCCGCCGATGCTGAATTGGTGTGGTCCCGCAGCTCCCCTTGCCGATGCAGAGTTACAGATCCCGACTTTTCCCATCGAAGCATTCAACTTAATCGCAATGCAAACCATTACGTTCTTCTGCGTTGGTTAAAAGCGGTTAGCTTGTTTTGGTTACCATGGTGAGTCATTGATCTAGCACCCGAGATCAGGCCTTTCGAACACAATGCTTGTTACCGCTTCCTATCTGCAAACCTTGAAGCCCTAGTTTGGCTTGAATACCCCTCGTTATTCCACGTGACCAATTGCCTCGTCGTGAGTCGACTGTTTGCGCTCGCCACACCAACTTGCCTGTAGCCTCTCCAGTATAGCTTTTTAAACAGGTAGCTTTATTTCACACGCAAAGGAACTCTTAAAGCAGCTAGAAAAAAATACCGTTAGAATGAGGTGGGAGTTCTGCTGCTGCGAGAAAAAAGCGGCTAGGTTATGATCATCAAAGGGGCACTAGGATGCACACCCTGCCGACACTTTTTATTTTGCGAGAAGGGAGGGATGAAAGAACGGTTAGACTGATACTGGTAAACAGAACTGACAGGCTGCTATTATGGCCCCACTTAAGGAGGCACTCCTCGGGTCCATTGCTACTGCAGAAAAAAAACCGCCACCTTTTGACAACTGACTGCAACTACTCCTGCCTGATAAGTGGTTATGTACCCCAACCCTGAAGTGAAGACAACTGGGAAACAATTATGTCAACTAAAGTAAACAAACGAAACAGCATCCTGTCGTAAACTTGGCATTAGTAGTGGAGGCTTTCCCCTCTGCACTTTCATCCAAATGTCTGTTGAGTCACCAGGTTAGGGCTATTTGATCTCATTGCGTGGCATTTGTTTTGCTTCTGACCCTATGAGGCTGCTTTATCACAATATTCTGTCGCTAAAACTGACAGGGACAGCATGTGCCTTGACCTCCAGCGGGTAAAACTTTCAAGATGATGCTAATTTTTTCATTGTGCCTCTGAAACCGGCTCATTGGACTTGCTTGCTTCTAGTTATTCGATTGCTAGTTAGTCCGAGCCACTCTCCCTGCCATTGTTGCGAATTAAGTTAATGACACGAACACATCATGCCTTGACGTTCCTCCCTCACAGGTCACCACCTGAGGCGATTTGCGGTCGTCGTTTTTCTCAGGCGTCCGACGTATGGAGTTGGGGCGTGACCGTGTGGGAGGTGTGGAGTGGGGGCGCAGAGCCCTGGCCCGGTCTCTCCTCCGACGCTGTGTTGGCTGAACTCAAGGCTGCTCGCCGATTGGCCTGGCCTCGAACCACCTGCCCTCGACGACTTTACCAACTCTTGTTGGCTACGTGGCGCTATGAACCAGCACATCGACCGTCGTTTGAGTATCTAATGGAGCGACTAGATAAGGTATTTTCAGTTTTTCGTGATTATTTGGTGCCATTTTATGACTTTAACGTTGCCCGTTTCCGATTGATTATGAAATTATGGGGTACCGTAACTACATTGGCCATCAAATTAGTTCATCGTTTTCAGCTCACGGGACTTGTCCGCGTTGAATAGGTTAATTTCTTTCCCTGTTGAACATTCACTGTTGAAATTATATCATTTTTGGTTGGTTAAGCTTCAGATTTCCAGCTGACTGGTTGATGTTTTCGCATCTGGATCATTTACGAATAAGGTAAATGAATAAGATGTGGTTTTTTTGTAGATTAATTCTTCGGGCCCCCAAAGACAATCACATTTACTTGGCTGGAGTTTTCATAATTCTGGTGGTCTGATTGGTTGTTGCACTTCTTGACCAATCAAAATTGTGGAAATTGTTGCACTTACCAAATGGGGTGTTTTTTGCCACGAGTTTCATGAATTTTGTCAGCAGCTTCAGCCATACTTGCACGACAATGCACTTTTTTGCCCAAATTTACCTGTCTCTCTGGTCGTATGTCTGAAATTTATACTTAAGCATTCTAATTGGTAGATGCCCAGTAGGCTAGAGAACTCATGGCAACCTTATGTGGATGCGGTTCTCCATTTGGCTAAGCCTCAAGACTGTCCGTGTAGGTGTTTGATTGATTTTGAGCATTAGCTGTAAGCTCATTTCCCTGATCACGAGGCATACTTTAGCGCCTGCAGCATGCTGACAGTTAGTCACCAGGGTCTCAATGCAACATCGGCCACCACTATTCACAATGGGTGCTTTATTTAAAGTTTTACCGACCAAAGGCCAAAAAAACCTTGCATTGAGTACGTTTATTTTAAGCATGATAGTTACATTTTCATAAATTGGTTACGAACTCAAATACCACATTTGTGATCTTGAACCCGGGTGAGATAGTCGAGGCACGGGTAGCAGATGAGTGAACAGTTATCTGGACGACGAACTTTTCGTTAGAAAAAAATTGGTTAATTTTTATTATGCTATTTGTTATTACCCACCCGTAGTATCATATCTCGTGCCCCCTTTTTCGGAACCCTCTAAAATAAAGCAACGCGGGTGTTTGTCCATTATTTACACTGCAAAGGGTGATCATGTGTTGTCCGATTTACTTACTGTTGTTGGTGGAGCCAGTCGATTAGGCATGCCATTTCCGGGCTGTAAATGTGCATTCGGCAATAAAGTAAAAATTGTTTATAATTACTTCCGAGGTAACATCATTTTTCTGTTCCTGCCTATAATTTAGTGTCCTCATTTTCTACTCGTCTTCTATTTTTCCACTACTTTCTCCTAGTGGATTTTCAGAGCCACAGGTTGTCAAAGCGAGGCACCTTTAATGGTGCTGGTGTTATTATTCCTCGTTATGAATACCGTAGAAAGGAAGTCGGGGAGGTTTTGAAATGTTTTCGTTTTTCCCTCCCTTAGACGCCCGCCTGACACGTCTATACCAACACATGCTAGCCTATTTTAAAGCTTTTTGGAATCGTATTCTTTCCCAAAGGGCCGGTTTTGAGGCTGGCTCTTTACTTCTTGTCGTTGTGGTTGTGGCAGCTGGATTGGTGAAGTGCTCCTTATCTGAAGCATCAATATGGCCATTTTAAAGCAGCTTTATTTTCGTTACTGAGCCCACTTGCCGGTGGAGAGTGTTTACAATAACCGACATGGAAAGCTTTTTTTGTCCCCTTTTGGGCGACTTAGGCACAAAGTTTCCTATCCCCTTTGAACTAGGCCAACAAAAACCGTCTAACTGTAAGCATACTAGACTGTGGCATTCCCATGAATCGTCTAGACCAAGCTAATTACTACTCCTATCCCAGCTGTCATTTCTGCCAAAAATGTTTAAAAACTTAAAAGCAACGGATTTTCACGGACGCCTCTTCTGCCCATTTCTCCACCTTTAAAGGCATGCTATTTCGGCAACTTTAGCTGAAATTTCATCACGAGCGTGGCTTTTAATTATTGTTGAGCTTTCTCCGCAACTCCATGCCTGAACCAATTGGGTTCTAGTTGCCGGCTTGGTGTAAAATGCTGAATGATTCATTGGCTACCGTTTTGGTGTTTGAGCTATCTTTTTTCTGCCTGCCGATTGTCCACTGCGGCCATTGTGAAGACGATTTTTTAATCAACTCAGGTAAGAGGAAAATCAGAAGTAACCTGTGGTCACATTTTATGAAGCAAAAGGAAGTAAGTGCAGGGGACTACTTGAAAATGGCTCATTCGTCTAAATAATCCTCATTCACAATCTGCGTGTCTTTCTCAATGTAAAAGTCATGCAAACTGCTTTGTCCGTAGAAGCCAAGTGCAAAAAGTTGGCCACTAATCACTTCCATTTCCATTTAATTTATTTCCCAACGGTCTACTGCATTTCTCATGCGATTGTCTTATGCCAAGGAAACGTGAAAATCCTTTGGGGAAAGACCATTAGGGAAACAATGTGGGGTGTGTCTGGGGCACTACCTTCCTTTTATCTTAAAGGGATTTATGTTGTATGAAGTCTTCTGCTATTTCGTAGGGCAAAGAATGGGATTCCTTTCCCAGTGACTGATTTATTGACCCTTGCTTTTTTAGAACAATTTTTTTCTTGTTCGCGCTCCATTATTGTCGAGTGTGTAAGCCTCATCCGTAAGTGCTTGACCCTCGGCAGGCGAATCCTTCATGAGGAATAATTCTCCTCGAAATACGAGGCATTCTTAGTATCGACGAGATAGGACAACAAATTGATCATTGAAGCTCGTTTTTACCACTTGGCGCTTGGGTGGGGGTTCGTTTACTTGGAGGCTTCTACTGTGACTTCCTGGTTGTAAACCAATTGCTTCATCACTCACCTTAATTGAACCAAGGGTGGAGCGCAATTCATCACCCTTCTCAATGGTGGATGGATTTTCTTTGAACAAATCACCACAAAATGTTGTTTCACAAATTCTGCAAGCATCTCGTTTTTTATGTCTTCGGAGGCTGTAAAGAGGGCAGGATCAAATCTAATCTATCAAGTGAATCCACATTTTATGATGCAAAAGTACAAAGTAGGGCGGAAATAGTGCATTGCATAGTAAATATTGCTGTACTGACAGGCGGATGCATTCAGGAGTCTTGCCCTTTATGCATGTAAACTATCGCCATTGCCTTTTGCAAGCCCCTGCAAGTTACAACTCATTGCGGCGAGGCACCTCAAAGGCTGCACGAATTTCATAGTCTGTTGTTAGGTTCAAAGAATTATTGCGTATACTTTACGACCGATTTAATGTGTGAAGGGGTCTTTATTACCAAATCACCTTCTAAATGTCCAAATTCATTCCTTTTTTTCGGCTGGCCATAGCGCCCATAATAGAAGACATCGATCTCTGGTGTTGGTTTTGTAGATTTGCTTGTTCTCTTCCCCCTCCTTCATAATGCCCTAATCCGTTGGCTATCAAGTTCGCATGTGTGAAACGCCTTTATTTCTTTACCTGAGTCCGCACCGCGAAGAGGCGTGTGACAAGTTTAACCGAGAGATTGAAATTTGAGTTGATTGAGATCAAATGAAAGCTCACACATCTGACCCTGGTGGTGGTAGGCCCTGCCGCAATACAGTTCTGGGTAGTCGCAAAAGGCTGAGTTTGCTTTACTCTTTAATCAGCATTCTTGTATTGAAGAATGGTTGAATGTATTTGCTACATTTTTCCCCCAATTCTTCTCTCTTCTAGGCACTAAGATAAAGAATGTGTACTTCATGTCCACTCAAGGCGAAACGAATGGCGTTTTGATCCGTCTCTCGGTATTCGAATAAACATCCCGTCATCGTTTTTTTGTTCCTTAAATTTCGGCTGTCAAAGCCCGTCCATCTATGCCATTAACGGGACCAAAATAAGACACCAGGTAATATTGGGTTCGATAAAGCGACCTCTTTTACTTAAGTAATCGTTTTGTCTGTAGACATTCTGACTTGTTGAATTTTGTGGGCGATGAACGTCCGACGGTTTCGTTTTTCCCCCTTCAAATGTCATTTCAAGTTATCTATGAAGGGACGCTTTGAAGTGCCTTCACCGTGCTAATTCACAAGGACTGAAAGTCATATGCGTTCTCCGTATTAATTGTTGGCCATCTCAACTTCACTGAAGCCTTCGGAAAGCGTCGTACTGATATGATAAATACAATGCACTCTGAGCGTTTAGTTAGTTGCTAATAAATACCATGAGAAAGGAGCTCTGGAAGGATAGCAGTCGAGGAGGTCGAAGGATACAAATGCCGAGCCAGAGGATTTTACGAATGGCTCTGTGCAGAAACCACACTGAAGCCATTACTTTTGAAAGGGACACCAGAAACCAAAAAAACAATCGGCGCCTCCATAACTTTTCCTAAAAGTTCGAATAGTGAATGCCCTTATGAAGGCGTAAAGTCTCTCTTAAAAAACGCCACTTTGGACTTCTTATGATGGGAGGTCCTAAAGTTGTCTGCAATACCAGAAAATGTTTCTATCTTGATCCTGTAGAAGTTCTCCTCAGGTCTGATTTACGACTATTCGAGGAATCCCCGAAATCCACTCTTGTTCACTTTCCCTGATTGGTCAGTCAGACTTTAAATGTGCTGTGCCAAAATAAATCAAAATACTGTAAATGCGGAGAAGAGAACAATTTTGTGTGTTCAGTTGGGCAGCGGTTATGTACGCACACACTATATCCCCAACTTACTCACACACGCTGAGGTCTTTATGGTTGGGAGCTCGACAATATTCAGGCTCACGCACACAAACGCTAGTTTATCTTCCATCTATCTATTTTATTGTTCCAAACTCAAATAGGCCTTTATGCAACGCAGTTTGGCGCAACCGACAAAGGCAATGAACTGGTGAGAAACATGCGCTATGCTTCTGAAACTCGGCAGTTCGGACGGAAAAATCGAAATGCTGGCTGTACTTGGTGCTGGTGGTAAGCGTGTTAAACTAAAAAGGAATACAAACCTCCCTCGCCCCGGCTATGGTTATGGCAACAGCCGAGCAGTGTCCTCGAGGTCTTTCTTGTTGGTGTTTTAATCTGGCCGTCTCTTTTGTTTATAACCAAGGAACCAAACACCTGTTTTTGATCTCGTGACCGGAGGGGGGTTGAGGAGTTTTTGCGTGGTGGATAAAATACCCCGCACTACTGTTTCGCCGGCTTTATTCTATGGTTAAAAGAAGTTATTTACTTTAATCAGTGGCCTTTTTTCCGATTTACTTGGTGTCGGCCAATAAAAAGCTCACATGGAAGACCTTGAGACATTTTATAGCTTTGGATAAGGCCGTTTCAAAAACAAATCGTTCATTCATCCAGACGCAAAAACATTTTGCTCATAATACAGGGCCGAATAAAAAGTTTTCCTTGAGCAACTACGGTGCCAGTTTGCTAATTTTAGCTTTTGACAAATTACATGGGAACGTCAGTTGAGTGGCAAATTTCTCTTTATTGTTTGATTAATTTTGAGAGAGGAATGGTGATTGTGCGTACTCGAATGTGTCGAATTTTGAGTGGCATAATTTCTGTGGGGAGGCAGGTCTAGTACTGTGTCGCCCACTGAGCATTGAAGGCGGAATGGGTGTCCATCCCTTTCCTTCCTCGCCATTATGAGCCGGGACAAAGTTCCCTCTCATTGAGCCGTCGTGTGTGTGGCGGAATGTGAGTTTGAGTGCGCAGGGTTGTTACGTCCAGAAGGCGTGAAGTAACATTCCTTGAAGGAAAGTTGTGGGGCTGAAATTACTCGGGGCTGGTGGGCGAATGTCTGTGGACGTAATGCCAGTCTTCTCCTTGCATTTGTTTAAAAGGTCTTCGAAGTGGGCTTTATTCAACCAACCTTTGTGATTTGCGCCCTCCGCTAAGTGTTTCAGTCGTTTGCGTGCGTAGGCTACTAAAATATAAATTTCACTTTTTGCATTTTCTTGCCAAAACATTTGATGCAATGTTCTTTTTTTCGCATGATTTATTTCCGGTCATTCATTCGTGCCTGTTTCTTTTGCAAACTACTTTCTCCTTCTTCTGAGATACTGGATGGAAATGCGAAGTTTCATACTTTTTGCTATTCACACTTTTTAATGGACGTGAAATCTTGATTTTTTGGGGTGATAATTCCTTTCGCCTTTTGCGACTTGTGGGTCCCTCTTGATCAACCCCAAGAATATCCTGAGTGACAATGGGCATCTTCTCCTTCTTCTTCAACTTCGTTTTCTTCTTAAAAGGCACCTTGTTCCGTCTGCTTCCATCTTTATAGGCAGTACTTTCGACGACGTGAAATGAAGTTTGAGTGCGTATCAGCTGGGCTAATTTTTGAGGCAAAGGCGTTTGTGCGTATCCTTTGTATCTCATTATCCATTGCTTAACATGAATCCAACCACAAACCAACCTGCTGGTCACTTCATCATACCATTTGAATTTTTTTTTCACCACAAAAGGCATCGACTTTCCACCTTCTCATTACCATGATTCGGTCACCAAAATCAAGGTGGGTGCAATTAACTTATTCGTCATTTCTTCCCGTAAATATAAATATGGCCTGCTAAGTCTCTCTGTGGTACGAATTCCAGTGGTGAATAAGCGGTGCCTGAAAGTTTTATGCCTTTTTCCTTCTGGTTTCCCTTTATCTAATCCCTCTCAGCCGAACTTTTGCGTGATGGTACAAAGCATGGCTGACGCCTGGTGCGACGAATTGGTGAAGGCGGTAATCCTCAACTTTTCTTTCAACAAAATGCACACTTTGTTTTGCTTAGAAGGATGATGATGCGACTTCCATGTATATTTTAGGGAAGAGTATGATGTTTTTACCATTTAACTCTTCTCCAAGAAGAAGGTTGGTTTTCACTTGATGGCTGTTGCTTCGTCGACAATGTGATGGGCACTGTGTTTAACTTAAGGGAGGTCAGCTAATCATATCCACTTTTTTCTGATACCTCTTTACCTGGTATCCGTCTACTGTCTCTCTTCTAGCCAACTGGACGCTCAACTCTGAGCATCCGCCACCACGAATAGGTCCCTTTTTTGCCTTCCTATATCTTTATGTGTTTGTGGGGGAGAGCAAACGCTGCCACACACACATGCCCATCTGCCTACCCACCAGATCGTCATTTCTCTTCCCATAATGGAATCGACGTTTATAGTTTACGCCCACTTTTGGATCAAATTGTGACAGCTCTTGATTTGGAGATCGGTTGCCTTGCTAGGTGGGAGCAGTGGTATCGGGCCCTCAGACAAGACTGGCAAACACTTATTTTTCCGTCTCCGTCCCCTTTTAAGACATTTCTACAAAAAAACTCTTCACTTCTTTGGATTTCGGTCCCTTTAAAATGCCTTAATTGTGCCATGCGTTAGGTCGCCATCCTAACGCCTAATTAGTGCGTTGACTCCAGCTTAATTGCACAGCGATTCAGTAATTGCGAAGTAGGGAGATTTAAGACTGGATTACTTCGCTTCCATCACCTTGGCTTTCTTTCGTTTAAAGGTCTATCTGTACTTTAGTTGACTGACATGGTGGAAAGGTGGAGTGGTAGGTTTCTTTAAAAGAAGTTATCGCATATTTCCCTTTGACACTGTCAATCCACTGAATTTGGATATGATGTCTCTTCCTTTTTGCTATTTTTTTCCAAAAGTGAGGCTCCGAGTCTCCCTAGGAAGTCGTATAGACCTGTATTTATCCGTACGAAAAGGAGCCGGGGGGCTACCTCGTCCGGTGGAATCTCAATCCCTCTGTTGATGATTGACGGATCCGCGTGGACACATGGGATACCTCCATTATTTCGCACATATTTGCATCATTTTATAAATTGTTTTCATTTTCATCAAAGGTTTAGATATTTTTTTCCCGCTCTCGTGTTGGAAACTGTTGGTGCTATGAAAGTTGAACGTGTCATGTTACTACCTCAGCCTGACAATTCAGCTGTTCTCATTAGTGTTAGGTGAGCGTGACTGCAAAAATTAGGTGTTAATTTAATCAAAGAGGAAGGGGCAACATTCACTGGTTTTTGTGCGTACATTTGAGGCGCATTATCCTTCACCGCATCGGTATTGCATGCGTTGAGCACTCCGGACATCCGGGGACATAACTCACGCTAGTGTCCCTTTTGCACACTTTGCAGACATATGTAGTGCTTCAAAGTGATTCCATGCCTTTGTTGTGTATAAGGGTCTCATCACTTGTCCTTACCTCCCTATTGAGTACTTCCTCTGAGCATGTAACAGTTCGTAGGCATACATATCAATAGCTACTGGAAAATTAAGGAGAGCAGTTGTCCTCACACCACGGCTGTTTTATGCGTGTCCCATCAATTTAACCACAATCGTTCTGTTTGAGACCCCAAATTTGACGTTGCCAGTTTTCATTTACCGACAAAAATGTCGCCTCTGCGCGATGCTAGTAGCAAAGGTCTCTGTATGGAAGAATTGATAGGGCATTGGCATAATTAGTGTGGCAAGGTGGTGTGACCGAAGCCTAAGAGGGTTGAAGTACATACAATAATAAGCCATTTAAACGGAATTCGTTCTGCAGATTCGGCCGTCCGAGGTCATTGCGATGCAGGACTTCGACGAGGCTGATCGCATGGACGTGGTAGCCGGAGATCGCATTCTTGTGATCGAGGGACGTGCAGAGAACTTTTGGTGGAGAGGGCAGAATCGACGCACTGGAGAGATAGCCTTTTTTCCCCGTGAAATTGTCCGTCTTCAACGACATCTACAGTGTAAGTTGTCTTTGTAGCCCCCTAGTCTTTGAAGGCGTTACCTTAGGACATGAGCTGTTCCACCATGATCTGGTGGAGCAGTTCTAGTAGATTCCGCCATTTTAGCAAATTCCTTCCCTTTATCGAGGCAGAAATTGTTAATGCACTTGAGTCAGCCCCGACTCTGAGACTGGTAGCAGTGTTCCGTGCTACCACTAATGAGATCGGTTTGTGGGATGCTAACTTGTCCGTGTTGATATCATTCTCTATGCTCCTCCTGGTGACACTTTTGTATCAGCACCGGTGCATCCTGTGCTTTTCGTTGGGATTTCTCGCGTGCCATATCATTTGCTAGGCGGGTGCTCCCTCTTAGTAGTGGTGCTTAAAGGTGGACGACTTTCTTGAGCGTGACCTCATCTCACGAATCAATCGAAACCCGATGCGTTTTCTACAGCCCTTCTGTTGTGATTCTCTGTGGTTCCGACAATCCTTGGAGGATAATTTCTTTCGATAAACTTTTGGGTTAGTGTTCAACTAGCGAAATCTGGATTCTGTTCATTTGAAATGTACCACTGTAATGCTTCACTTATTCCCAAAGACATTATAATGTAGTTGCATTATTAGTATAGCAACCGCCAAGGAGACAGCTCACACAGATGGGGTGGATGGGACTGTGTCATCAGTATGGTAGTCGAATCATGAGAGGGGGATTAGGTGATTTTTAAGGAGACATTCTGCCACTGAGGTATCCGCCTAGTCGATCTCCATCTGGTGTCTGTCTCTGGTTGGTTGGTGCCTCCTTTCACTGCATACGAAGTTCTGATTCGTCTATGTGTCTGCCCTTTTACCTTGTGGAGTCATTGAGCGACAAAATTAGGCAGCTCGAAGCGCCAGCTAACGAGCATAGCGTTTGCCTGGCGAGGTTGTGCCTAGCTAATGTACGCGGCCATAGCGCGTTCGTCGAGGTGTTCGGACGAGTGTCCTATCTTTTTCAAAAGGTTGCAATTAGTTTGCTACCAGCGTCTCAGAGACGAAGCTATGTAGAACCAGCGTTTGCACTAGCGAACTGTCTAATTGCCTTAATGATCATGAACTGAGGAAATGCAATAATTTTCCAGACCAAGACTCCCACATCTATTCCTGTATTCCAGACTCAATTGTTTTGTCCATAACGGTAACCTTAAACTGTTGGTAATGTGCTAATGCTTACTGACAACCGCCTCAAAGAATTCCTAACCTGTGATGGGGGAGAGCTGGGGGTGAAGATTTTGAAAATTTTCGGTCACTTTCTTCTGTCTTATAGGCTTAGTCTTGTTTGGATACTTGTGCAATCTCGCCTGGGTAATGCTCTCGATTTAGGTTTTGATGACCTGTCACCGTTGTCTGGCCGTTGATTCAAATGCACCTCGTTGATGATGTTACTCTTTATTTGCGTTTTGACGTTTGATGGAAGAAGTGGTCCAGAGGCCCCTTGATGACTTTTATAGTAACCCCTCTGGTCATGATAATTGCAGTCAATGTGATCAGTGGTTGTTGAGGTGACGATAAGGCACGACATCACGCATGTTGTCAATTAATAACTTTGCCTCTCTAATTCCTTATTCTTCCTCTTTTACCCGATTGTAGGTCAAGATATCAGTCGACCGATTGAAAATTCCTTTGTGCACGTTGGTCACCACGGCTTCGAGGGCAGAGCTTGGGGTCACGTCGATCGTGTTGATCCGTGAGTAATCTTGATTTCATTCCCAAGTGTAGATTTAATTTCATTTCTTTCCAAACAGTTTTTATTATCCTCTTCAATCATCTCCCGTTTATGATTGCAATACTGCTGCTTGGAATTTTATTTACACCTGGTAGCATTGCGGCGGATTTTCGGTCTTCACAATAAAAATGAAACAGCTTCGTAAAACCTAATGTTTTTACCAGTGCATGCAAACAAAATGCCTCCCTAAAGCGTCAAAAGTTTCCAAATTCCACTGCTAAGGAAAATTCTGTCTCTAGAAGCCAGGTAACAAGATCTAAACCTAGTCACATTTTCACCTCTCAACTCTTAATTTACCTCGTATGTGATCATGTGGCTGTCAAACACTGATGTCAAGAAATGGTAATATGCATCCCTTGGGGAAATATTATCTGGGCGTAAATCCGCCTGTGAATGTGTTCTCTTGGAGAACTAAAAACAGTACTTTCTTCTCATTTGGCTTTTTCGCTAGATCCGACCGTTTTTAAATGCGAAGGCGGCCTTGAACACGTACCAAGCTAAGTGGGTCTCATATGCAGGTGTTTCGTCTCCAGCTTGTAAACCATTCAGTGAACACTTATACCTACAGTTTTCTGGCGATGACATCATCCCTACTTTATAGCTGTGGTCTGGGTAGTGGCATAATCATTTACGAAGAGAGAACAGTATATTCCCCTTTGCTCAACGAAGATTGCAACGCAAGCCATTTCTTAGCACGAGTTAGTTGGTTAGCAGGAACGTGGAAGCAGTGGGGAATAGTAAAATAGCAATCTTTGGGGCTCATTATCACTTGCTTGGATTCCACTATGGCTCCTCACTCCCAGTTGGTGTAGATACCAATTGATTATTTCGCCACTAACTGGGCATTAATCACTACTGAAGGTTACCCTTGGCGCATCATTGGTATAAACATGTGTTTCATTTAATCGTTTTCTATATCCTCTTTCGTCAAAAAATCAGAGAAATTCTATTTTGAGAGCAAATACTGCCGCTTGCGCTTGGTGTTTCTCG
>MIEF01009435.1:0-18724 GCA_001870725.1 Taenia solium | reverse complement strand
AGACAGACAGACAGACAGACAGACAGACAGGTCCCCAATGGGGAAAGCCGATCCGTTGCCTGTGACCTCAAGAGTGATATTCATGAAGCAGTTAAAGGAGCATTGCACCAAAAACATAGACGCCAGTGTGTACAACGTTCAAGCCAATAACTACACACAGAGTTAAGAATAAGACTGGGACGTACCATCGATGGCATAGCGGATATCGAACCACGGTTCCCTGTGAAAGACCTCCTCCTTTGTATCTGCCATGGAATGTGCGTTCAGTTCTGGTAGAGACACCGCAATGATCGCTTTCTCGGGTGTGAGATAGCGCACCACATCCACGTAGGTCTGAGGTGAAAAAATGCACAGAATTCTAGCATTTGTGGAGATAGCGCACCACATCCACGTAGGTCTGAGGTGAAAAAATGCACAGAATTCTAGCATTTGTGGTCTTTGATATAATCACCGTCAACGAATGGCTTGAAATTCGACGGGAATTTCGTCTAACAACAGCAATTACCAGACTACTGTGTGAAACGGATCTTCTAGTCAATCTGGTAAGTCGCATGCCCTTGATATTACCACCAAGAGTTAGTACACATGTGGAAGAATCCAATCCAAAGCACTCCAAGTTCCAGCCATCAAGTGGACAGGCAACAGACAACGGAGGCATCCAATCCACTGGTACCCGACGATAAGACGCCCAAAGGCTTACTTCCGCTTCAGCGAAGCATAGATCACAACCTCTAGTTTGCAGCAATCCTTCATTTCCACGAGCAGAAAGCGATGGATAACTGGTCTCAGGCAATCGGTACATCATCCCTGCCCAAAATCGCGCTAGGAACGAATTCTTTCAGAAATGGACGACACAACCATCTAGGAAAGCTTAGGATTTCTATGCCGATGTTCAATTGAAACAACCAAACCCTAGAATGTTTGCTTTTAAGGTCAAGCTGAACGCAGATATGGATGTCATTTTCACGCTTTGGAATGCCCCCTTCCTTCAGTAAGCACAAGTCACGGGTTGGCTTCAGCATTCATCCTCCCTCACTGCCAGCGCCTGCAAGTAAGCCTGATACTTGAACACTAGGCGTAAAATGACTCTGTGGCAAACCGTCAGTCGTACCAATTTTGCGAAACTCTGTATGAGGTAAACATCCGGGTCCCCTTCAAATATAATTCACTTCAAAGCACATGGGAGCGTTGCCAGACGAGGCCCCGATTGACTAGTAAATATGTAGTCGCATTAGTTCGAACCAGGGTCCGAATGACCGACTATCATTCACGTAAGGGGTCAGTAGGATGAGGAATTAGGCTGAGCCTCGAGTCCAAGACAGAGGGAGGGGGGAGCGAGGCGGGGATACATACATTCACCTCAAATTCCTATGCTTGTATTTTCAGCTGCAAGACTGGGGCCCTCGTCATCCTACCCACAGCGAGCAAATGTTGGATGACTAATCGGTCTGTGAAGGCCCAGAACAACTTCTCTCCGTCCGTACAAATCACTCTGGCAAACGGCCTTCGATGCGAAATCACACATTTCGTGCTGAATCAAAACGTCCCAGTGACGTGACTTAAATCTAACCCGAGAACAAAGTTTTATCACGGTGACGTGGCCCAACCAAAAAGGAAATCCATAAGATATTCAGTATCCGATTCTTTGGGAAATGGTACAGGGCACAAACAAGAGTGCCGCACGGGTAGATTGATTTGCATTGCGCATAAACAATAACATGACATAAACAACGGGGCACACCGAAAACTACACAAACTTTGTTGTTCATCTGACGTTTCTAGGTTCACATCTTTCGTAACTTTCCCCCCGTACATCAAATAATACTGATGCATAAAGGGATAACCTGATGGGGGATTCCGTTGCGAATAATGGAATTTGTAGGGTCTAGGAAGAGCATTCCTCCCATCACCTACCTCTTGCAACTGGAAACGAAGTAATATCCTTCAGGGAAGGAGCTGAGAATAGGAAATTAAGCATGAGAATGAAACAGGAAGGAAATCTCGACAATTCTTTGTTTTCTTTGCTAGGTCCTTGAACAACAGTACCTTAAACAGGCCACGCATTTTGTTGGTGAGGGTGATCGGTTTTCCCTCCTCACCTCTACCAATTCACTTCACCATGAATGTAACGTTGAATGCACAGCCTTTCTCACCTCCTTCCCCCAAAGTCACAACCAGCTTGTTAAGTGATTGGGATGGAGCAGTGCGAAGGGTCACTCGTTCTAACAAACTCACTAACACTTGGCCCGCCTAAGTGCTATTCAAAAACTAAAACTAGACGTAATTATCACCACCTCATGAGGCCAGAAGTAAACAAACCACAGGCACCATCAATTGTGCAAGGAATTCAGAAGAAATCCCAGTGCGTAGACCAGAAAGAGGGCAGCATGTGACCTCCACGAAATCCCCTAAGAGCCGATGCCACACAAAGTTCCACGACCTCAGTGTCAAAATGGTAATAAATGAGACAAATGGGCATTCTAATAGCTACAAACGAACCGTCGGAAAATGGCCTAGACATTCCATACCAACTTACTCCTTACATATAGCTTGGCACTCTGCTTAGACGCAGTTCATCGCAGACCAATGATGAATTTACTCGTTGGTAAACAATTTAAAGAACTGAAAGTAGGCAGCTAAATCAAAAAGGTCTTTCCACCACAACCCAAAGCAGTAGTCAAGGGAGTGCCTCTAAAACTCGAGTGCTAAACCGTCCACAAACAAAGGTGACGAACTAATGTCAGTATCTGGTAATTACAGACGTCGGCAACATGAACTGGGAGTCAAGATGATGTCGTCAAAGTCAAGGAGGTGAAAAATAGCACCCATCATGACTAAATCATTTCTATACAGCCCGACAAAAATGAGAGCCAAAACCAAACGTATTACAATGATAGGAAGGCGAGAAGGCAGGAATGATGCTTGTTTGAACAAATTAGACATGCTTGAGAGTATTAAAGATATGGCGAAAAGTAGAACAAAAAAACGCTCTGAGCCTCAGCCAACATGAATGTCTACAAGTCTGACAAGTTGGCCAACGCTGCCAACAGAGACGGATTTCCACATATTACCAGCACTGATGAGTTAAACACTTAATAAAAAGAGCGTTTTTACAAAACTAGAACATCCTAAATTGCATCATTACAAATTCACAGAACCCAAACACAGCATTTCATTTCATTTCAAGATGTTGAAACATGCCAACAAGAAATAAATGAATAACTAAACAACTGCTTAAAGTCACTCATATCTTACTACCCTCAAAAAGTCTAGACTGTAATTGTACAACCCTGCCTATAGAATGTCAAAGTAGCAAAGAAGGAACGAACATAGCAATTGACATTAGGGCGATTCGAAATTCCCACAAGCTTACCTTCAGATCGGCTTCCAGAATCAGTGATTCAGCGACAAACACCTCATGGGGTGGAAACTTTCGCATCGCCATGGCAACTTTGCGAACGTTAGTGAGGGGCTCCAGAGGCTCCTGGAAGCGGAAGTTCGACGCCCAGAGCTTCTCAAACTCGGGCACGAGGGAGGCAAAAGTACGATCACCCCAGGGTGTCGTGGTGGCCGAAGGATGGGCTAAACTGAAATCAGCAGCATCGCGCAGCATGTGCAGGTAAGAGAAGACGTGATCAGCCACCTAGAGATGCAACAAGGGTATTCACCACTCAGCATCAACCAATAGTCCGCAGACCGATAAGCTCAACAGTAATATATTTACATAGCATAATGCTGACACCACTAAACCAACCAACGCAGTTCAAGCCTTACGTGAAATGATACTTTGTCCTAGCATTAAAAAGATGCAAATAAACTTCCAGTAACAGTGTCCCCTGCACCAGCAACAAGCAATACACCAAGTCACTGCATTCCCAATGGGCTCATAAAGTTGGTACAACTCCACACCTCAGACCAGACGTTCAGTAAATCTGAGGCGACAATCCAGTACACTTCCTAAAATGCATCTCTGAAGTTATTCGTTGGTGCTGTAACCATCTCGTTATAAGACCACTTAAAAAAGTTGTGCCTTAGAGCGTTCAAAATACAGTCAGTGTCCGACACTTCATATAGATAGAAACACAAGTCGTTTATGATACTTTTAAAACGTGAATGCAGTGTGCTTTCGCATGCACAGAATTAAGGGAGTCAGACTGATGGTGTGGTAATAACACAGTGGTCAACAAGCAGCAAGAAGGCCTGTCCACCAATAATGATCATAGCGTTTCAGCCGAAGCCTTGTTCTAAGTAGTAGGTTTAACAATGAACCTTTCAACACTTACTTCCCATGATGCAGTAAAGGTGTGACCGCAGTAAGTGTCATCCTGCTATCTTGTTAAGCCTACATCCCTAGGGAGGCATCTACTATGTCACAGAAAAAGCAAAGCACTAACTCACCGTGATGGGAGCCGAACGACCCAGTTCAGAGAGTTCTATACTAATTCCAAAAAGACTAGTCATTTGGTTGTGATGAACGCTGTCGTTGACTATACAACCGGCACTCAACTCCACTGCCAAATTTCTAAAAATTAACAAAATAATACTTCAGTAATCAAATAACAATCCAACTCAAATGCCCCATCGTCCAAAAAAACCGTACAACTTGCGAAGGTACGCCACCAGACTCCCCTTGCCCTCGTATCCAACTATGGATGCAACGAATTTCAGCGCTGCCGATCTACAACACAAACACATCATCCACAGACTTTCACCTGCATCACCCCCTCCACTCTCAACCAAATTCCTCCCAAACCAAGATGTGAAAGCCAGCAGGCAAATACTTCCATCATAGCCTAGCAAAAACTGCAAATCACTAACCACAACTTCCCGATTACCCACCCTTCAAACCAATAATTCCACACTCATATAACTGGACCAGATATGCTGCCAATTCACAAAAAGAAGTGATAACTCCCATCCAACCAGTGGCTAACAAGTCCACAACACCCAAACCCACCTGTAATGCGAGTGCATCGGAGGAAGACTCCAAGTAAACGAAATCGACACCGTCTCCTTCACCGGACATACTGGAAGATAAAAGCATCACAAACGAGACACTCTAGTCTCACCTTTGTACACCTTCTTGTACACTGTCGGTGGAAACGGGTTCACGAATGCCGACAGGTCTGGTGCCTCACAACTCCTAAAATACACCACTTTCAGCTCAACAATTCAAACTCTTATCAGCGCATTCCCACTGAATCGACACCTACCGGTCAGGAATGGAACCGAAGATCTCGTTCACCATCGACTCAAGATGATCCAACGTATCTAGAGACGAGCATTGGAACAGCAGCTTACAGCTCCAATTAACGATGAGAAGTCTAGTCAGCGTAGTCTGCGAGAACTCACCTTTCGACTCAACGGCCAATGTCATGAGGGAGGCGTTGTAGTACCTAAGCTGGAACTTTCGCAGTAACTCGTACACATTTGTGCCAGCTGCCGAGGGCTTGTCTCTTAAAGATGTTCGATTGCCTTCATGGCAACAAACAAAGTTAAGAATGTTGCTTAAAGTTCTTGCACTTAAGAGCACTTCTCGAGACGTACCTACACCGAAAGTGTGGTAGGGTGAGTCCCCTTTGGAAAATGATGTCAAAAGGTGATCCATGCGACAATAGTCATCTGCTTTGCATAACTCGAACTCTACAAAAGCATAAGAACAACAGTTGTACCATACCGTAAAAAATTTCGCATCTTGAAGCCATAAACAAGCGTTCTTTAATCAATTAAATGAGAGCAGGAAGCATGAACAAGACAGGCCAACCAACCACTATGGACGGCTTCAAGCTCGCGATCAACACAGTCCTGACTGAGTAAAGGTGCAACAAAGAAGTTCGCGAATTTGTCAAGAGCTTCCTTAAAGTAGGAGCGTTGAATGTCAAAGAAGAACATTGTGTAGTCGCCGTCTGTGCAGGCGTTGCTACCTCCATCACGATGGTTAACATAGTCGTCAAAATCATTCTCCCGGGGATACTTTTCACTTCCCATAAAGACCACTACAGAATGTGAGGTTATGAACAAATTATAAAATGACTAGTTACTGTGCTCCAAGAAATGAGCCAGTCCCTGAGCTTCCATTGGGTCGGAAAAACAGCCGGCTTTAATGCATAGTGAAGCTGCAGACTACAGAGCTGTGTCAAGCGAAAAACAGAGTAAACAAACCTTTCGCGTAACACCTGTAGACTTCTCATCGTCATGACGTACATGCTCATTTTTCTCGCATTCCTTTAAAGCATCGGCCTTGGAATTTACCATTTCTCCAGGCTTCAGGCTCGATATAAGCATTGCTCGCAGCCCATTCTTCAGTTGAATAAAGCTATAGGAAATTAAAGTTTGCAAAACAAACAGTACCGATAGCTTTTGAAATCAGCACTTGACTTCACCACCTCCATCTCCGGCATGCCCCACTCGCACAATCAACTATGGCAGCTTTGTGTTTCGCGCCCAACAGCTATTGGCCTACAAGCTGCCCTTGGAGTTGTTTGTAAGTACCCAATTATTTTTGAGTCCTTAACGAAAACTCCTATGTAAATATCGGTAAGCAAACATTGAGAATTTCTTTCTTCCTATGCTTGTGAGAAACTGTCATAACAATTGCGATTTCCTCCTGTCTCAGAAAATTTTTGCAAACGCATTTGTGTTGATGCATCATATTTGCAAGGCCTTTAATATTAGGCCTAACTTCTGCAATGTCTAATGCAAAGTTGGAATTTAGTTAGAAGCAATTGTAAATTTTGTCTTTTGTACCTTCTGGGCCAAATGTAGTTCTGCTTGCTGCAATCAAGCACTTCAATAAAGAAAAATGAGGAGGTAAAATTTTTATTGAATGTGTTTAGCAGACGCTGTCTATATAAAGTACGGTCCTTGCTGCCAGTATTGAGATCTAAGCAGAAAAAACTCGTTACCTCTTCGCCACTTTTAGCCCTGCCTTTGGCTTTTAACCCGTGCTACATGGCAGTCCTTCTAACCACCAAACCCAAAAACACATGGTTGCGTTTTAGCTTGAATCTTTTGTAATTTTTCAGATCTAAGGTTTCCAACTATTTGGTAAAAGGATTCGGGGGCGCGAAGATGTGGTGACCATCAAACATGACTTTGCTAGTTCCAGAAAACCGGTCTGAAAGCAGAGCCACACATCAACTGAATTTGACTAAACATATTAAATGGTGATCGGGTGTTGCCCTCTCTCTTTTCTGCTAGTAGAGTTTAGGAGGTGGGGCATAAATGGGGTAGTACGCAGAGGTGAATGTCATTTATAGATCAAGTTTGCCTACCTATGCTATCAAATTAGCATTCGTAGTTCTTCCTCACAAACAAAGAGGTTGCAATGCCATGCCTAAGGTTGCAGAGGTAGTTAAAAGGCCAGGCCGAAAAGTAACAGGAAGCGGTGGAGCTTACCCTAAATATGAAAAAAAACAACTCTCTGTGCGGTTGTATTATTTAAATTACATCCAGTGTGTAATCATAAAACTAAGAGAATTATGCTCAATAGGCAGTGGATTTTAAATATTTCGCTTAGAATTATTCTAAGAATAATAAAAGAATGGATAGAACCTCATCAATCTTCACGATTACGGTAGATTGGCTATAAGGTCAACTCAAATTCTAATGGACTCAAAGGCAACAGAAGGTCCCATTTGCTGCAATAAACGGAGCGAGGACTGTAGCTCAATGCCTACGATTCCAACAACGAAATGATTTGCAAAGAACCATCGTTGGCTTCAGAATATGACACTGTCAATCCTACCATACAAACAATTGCAACGGTAGAGGTGAGAGTGCGGCACATTTGCTGTACACACGGAGGCGGAGTGTTCGGATAAGTGGAGGAAAGAAGAGCGGTCCAGAAAGCAAAATCATCCAACAAAAGCGCTGCACGAAAGTGATGAGTAAGTGTTGCATTCCAAGACCAACCGCAGCATCACTACTTTGTCACATGCCAAAACTTATACACTGCCGTCGTACAGTCCGCAGTGATTTCACCTCCTCCCACCCCGCACCAATGCCTAATCAAATTCGAATTGTCGTCTTCCAACCCACACACGTGCACTTCACCTCAAGTCAATCACAACTGCAATCCTTCAAGACGTCGCGGTGATTCCACTCCACGCATTCCATCAACAACTTTCACCTACGTTAGCCTCACAATCACGCGTCTCAGTGGACTCGACTGAAGTCGGAGTTGTAAACTCGTAATGAGGTGACTAGTGAAGTCACGTTGTATTATCAGTATGACGTGGATGGCGCCCCATATCGGTCCTAGTAGGAGGTGGCGAGAGGGTGCTGCAGAACCGAAGTATCAGTAGAGGCACAAGGAAAAGCAGTGCCTAAGTCTCCGCCTTTGCGCATTTATTGGACAGCAGGACCAACTGGCTAAGCCAGTGACCCTTAATCCTGCTCTACGCCGACCATACACTTCGGCCTGTCTGGAATGGCTTGAGCTACTGTAGCGACGACAGCGGAAAGCGGTCTCGCCTTGAAAGGACAACTGTCTTAGGTGCTATTTCTAATTGCTGAAGCTAGATATGACAGAAGAGGGTAATGCATGGGACGTGAAATAAACTGTGGCGATTCCTGTCAGCTGTAGTTAAGATGACGTCTACCTTCGGTATCTACCCCGCATCCCTATTCTGCAGGAATGTTACCAACAGCTACATTGCTACATGGACGTGCAAAATCTGGACAAATTTGGGGCAGAGCTATTAGCGTCATCTCTGAGAAGTTGCAAATCAAGTTAACTTGCAGCACCTCTGGTGAGAGAAAACCCAGACGGTTTTGTCTAGGCAGCAGTGAGGAAGTGAGTACAAAGTGGCAATTAAGCCTATGCGTGAATACATTTCTTCGTAAATTATTGTATGTCTCCCATCCCTTGTTAGTTGGCCTTGCTTTTAGGGCTAAGGAGATGGTTGGCATAATCACCTCCTCCACCGTAATGCAGTTCCCGAACAGAACATTGATGCTGATGATGGCGGGCGCGAGGGACGAGGGGGCAAGTAATGCTTTCAGTGTTTGTTCATTCCCTTCCATCGCATACACGAGACTCAAGTCTTTACCTTTGCAAAAACGTTGGGTGGAATGGTTTTTTAGCAATGTTAGTAGCCTTCAGCTCCTCCCTGCCTTTGTAGCACCTATTCTGTCCGAGTTCTCTCTTCAGACTGTCTGCAAGCGAGAATCAGATGGCATCGCTATGACCAAAAGCACTTACATCAATGCTTTTGTCGTTGTTTTGACTCCCAACTTCGTTTATGGGGACTCGGTTGGCCCTTTCTGCCCTGGCTGAGTGTCCTCCTCCCTAGATTGTGTCCTTGGCTCCAATTTCCAGCCCCCGCCGGATATGTACATTCGGCCCGAGTATCGTTTTTCTTCGAGGTAATCCAGTGGAGCTACACTTACTACTTTTGCCTGCGATAGTTTAATAAAGGCACGCATTCATTGCCTAACTGTTGGTGCTATGGCCTGTAGCACCACTGGGTTGGTCTTCATGGGATGCTCTACCATTTCCTGTTGCTACGCAGCCTGGACTTTCGGCTATGACTACAGCTTCTTTTGTCTTGAGAAAAAATTAGAAATGCTTTAGAGGCACTTCGCCCTTCGTGCAATGCTTTGAATGTTTGTTCAACTCCCAATTTCGGCGACGGGGCATTTATATTCTCCCTCGTTGCACTGCCTTCAAGTGGCCTGGCCTTTGGACTGTACCTGTAGCCCCAGGGCTAGCACTATAACTCTATTTTTCGTAAGGACAGACAGGGAACGCTACATTGGTGCTACTAGAAGGCACAAATGTCATGAACTTTACTGCTAGCCGATTAATCCTACAGGGGAAAAGTAAGGATATGTATTGTGAATGAGAGCCCATTTGACGACTCAGATTAAAAATTTGGAAATAACGTCCACTTTCGCCATCTACAGGATTGTTTTCGATAATCAAGTGTCACTAGCAGCTTCAAGTTATGCCTTCTTCTCCTCTTCGTTCTCCGCCTCAATCCCTTTACTAGCTGGATAGAACTCGGTAATTTATGATGTACGAACAGAGTGACAAGGTGGAATAAGAGTGGAGTCCTGCCATTACGAACCTGCATTATACAAATTCGTTTTATGTAGCACCGTTCCTGGCCAGTTTTTTCCGAGTTTACGACCCGCGCGAGACAAAACCTTGGAGAAAAATGGAATTACTAAGAGATTTCCTCTGCGATGCAGTCAAATATCTAATAGTTGCATGAATATTCGTTGCCCGGAAATGTTGGCATGTAGATGTGGGGCATGGCTGAGAGGGGCCAAAGACAGATCTCAAAAAAAGACCAAGCAATGTGTCGTCCGGTTAACTCTGGCTTACGTTAGAAGTCTACTTAGTCCGTAATACTTTGTTTGTTCTGTCTGCCAATTTCTATTTAGGTCACTTAGGTGGCCACATAGCCCTAGGCGGCTGGGCTGACATTCGGGCCATGCCAGCAGCCCCGTTCCCTCTGTTTGATGAATATATATATATATATATATATATGTATATATATATATATATATATTCTGTCCTGGTATTACGCCTTCTTTAATCCTCAAGGAAGTCTCAAGAAACTACAGTAGTGGCAACGGATCGCGGACCCGACTTTGCAGGATTTCAATCCTGGTCTATACCGCCCCTGACAAATTGTAATGGTGCGAATGAAGCGTATGTGCTACGGATAAGAGAATCTCTGACACTTTGTGACGGAAGGGCTATGAACGAGGTCCACCTGCGGCATCTATTTTATTCCGGTGTTCTGCAAGAAACCTATTAACAACTGGAGCAACACTAGCTGTGAACCACCAGAAGGCCTCCCTCATCAAAAATTCTTCTTTGAGATTATTTGCTTATTATTATTTTGCAAAGCTCTGAATCGTTGGGGCAAGGGTTTCGATTTCGTACTGAAGCCATACAGCATAATTAAACAAAGCGTAACTTTGCTTCAAATATGGCTACTACTCTGAGAGGTTTATAAACGTTGGCCTTGTTCCTTCCAACTTTGAAAACACTCGAAGTAGACTAAGACGTTTTCGCTAAAACTTTCATTGACTACAAGTAGCTGTGTCTTTTGTTGATATTTTTTAGGCTTTTTGAAAGTGGGCTACTTTAATTTCTTTGATAGCAGGGCTCTGTGCGGAATAATTATGCAATACCAGGACGTTAACGTGAGAAGGAGCATCTGAATTGGTTATCATTTGCATATTTTCTTTCTGTCAAGCTTTCGTATATTCTCGTGCTTTCAAACTATTCTGAAGGTAAATCGTGAGCCAATAGCTACTTGGCGCGGAACGCAAAGTTCCACTTGCTGGTTGCATGAGGAGAGCATGGTGCAGGTGGAGGTGGTTAAGTCGAGTGCCGATTTCAAAAGCTATCGGTACCATTTATTTTGCTAAGCTGATTTTTTACAGCTTCATTCATCTGAAAAATGGACTGCGGACAATGCTTATATCGAGCCTAAAGCCCGGGGAAACGGCAGATTCCGAGACAGATTCGGCGAGTGATGCCTGGGACGAATGTGAGGAGGAAGAAGCCATTTGCCATGATGATGAGGTGTCTAAAGCTGCAATGCGAAAGGTTTGGTGGCTATTCTTCTATGAATATGTAGTCTGCTGCTGCACTGTGCGTCAATGTCGGATATTTTACCGACCCAGTGGAAGCTCAGGGACTGGCTCATTTCTTGGAGCACAGTAACTAGTCATTTTATAATTTGTTCATAACCTCACATTCTGTAGTGGTCTTTATGGGAAGTGAAAAGTATCCCCGGGAGAATGATTTTGACGACTATGTTGAGCATCGTGGTGGCAGCTCAAATGCCTGCACAGACGGCGACTACACTCTATTCTTCTTTGATATTCAGCGTGTCCATTTTGAAGAGGCCCTTGATAAATTCGCAAACTTCTTCATTGCGCCTTTACTTAGTCAGGATTGTGTCGATCGCGAGCTTGAAGCCATCCATAGTGGTTGGTTGGCTTGTCTTATTCACGCTTCCTTGTTTCTGTTCACAGCTTAACGATACCAAACTTTTACAATATGGGACAACAATTACTTTTATTCCTTTGTAGAATTCGAGTTGTGCAAAGCAGATGACTCTTGCCGCCTGGACCACCTTTTGACATCATTTTCCAAAGGGGACTCACCCTACCACACTTTCGGTGTAGGTACGTCTCGAGAAGTGCTCTTAAGTGCAAGAACTTTAAGCAACATTCTTAACTTTGTTTGTTGCCATGAAGGCAATCGAACATCTTTAAGAGACAAGCCCTCGGCAGCTGGCACAAATGTGTACGAGTTACTGCGAAAGTTCCAGCTTAGGTACTACAACGCCTCCCTCATGACATTGGCCGTTGAGTCGAAAGGTGAGTTCTCGCAGACTACGCTGACTAGACTTCTCATCGTTAATTGGAGCTGTAAGCTGCTGTTCCAATGCTCGTCTCTAGATACGTTGGATCATCTTGAGTCGATGGTGAACGAGATCTTCGGTTCCATTCCTGACCGGTAGGTGTCGATTCAGTGGGAATGCGCTGATAAGAGTTTGAATTGTTGAGCTGAAAGTGGTGTATTTTAGGAGTTGTGAGGCACCAGACCTGTCGGCATTCGTGAACCCGTTTCCACCGACAGTGTACAAGAAGGTGTACAAAGGTGAGACTAGAGTGTCTCGTTTGTGATGCTTTTATCTTCCAGTATGTCCGGTGAAGGAGACGGTGTCGATTTCGTTTACTTGGAGTCTTCCTCCGATGCACTCGCATTACAGGTGGGTTTGGGTGTTGTGGACTTGTTAGCCACTGGTTGGATGGGAGTTATCACTTCTTTTTGTGAATTGGCAGCATATCTGGTCCAGTTATATGAGTGTGGAATTATTGGTTTGAAGGGTGGGTAATCGGGAAGTTGTGGTTAGTGATTTGCAGTTTTTGCTAGGCTATGATGGAAGTATTTGCCTGCTGGCTTTCACATCTTGGTTTGGGAGGAATTTGGTTGAGAGTGGAGGGGGTGATGCAGGTGAAAGTCTGTGGATGATGTGTTTGTGTTGTAGATCGGCAGCGCTGAAATTCGTTGCATCCATAGTTGGATACGAGGGCAAGGGGAGTCTGGTGGCGTACCTTCGCAAGTTGTACGGTTTTTTTGGACGATGGGGCATTTGAGTTGGATTGTTATTTGATTACTGAAGTATTATTTTGTTAATTTTTAGAAATTTGGCAGTGGAGTTGAGTGCCGGCTGTGCAGTCAACGATAACACTGATCACAACCAAATGACTAGTCTTTTTGGAATTAGCATAGAACTCTCTGAACTGGGTCGTTCGGCTCCCATCACGGTGGGTTAGTGTATTGCCTTTTGACTTTTGGGATATATCATTTGTTAGCAAGATGAGGCACATTTTATGTTAGACTACTGCGTGAAAATTGGGACACTGATAGAATTCTTAATGCCCTGGGACGCAATTATTTGTAACCTACATCAGAAGACAGTGACAGCAGCTTTGACCGGTAGTTTCGTGTGGACAAATGGAGCGCTGCCCTTTCGAGAGCGCTGGCAGAAGTTTTGTTTATTTTGGAATAGTTATTAGGGAAATACACTGAATGGTTACCTCCCTAACACGTTCAAAGCTCTTCAGTCACTCTTTAGAATCGGGGTCACTGGTCTTTTAGGTTTCTTCTCCACTTGACAATAGGGCAAATTAATGTACAACTGAAGGTGGGGTCTTTTTTGACTAGCACGGCGATGTGATCACTTAAACAAGCATCAAGGTTATGGTAACGCACAATTAGCGGGTTTGGTGATGGCAATGACATGCCATTTGAATTTGCTAACTTGATCAATTTGCTGACGTTTGGTTGGTGCTGAGTGGTGAATATCATTGTTGCATCTCTAGGTGGCTGATCACGCCTTCTCCTACCTGCGCATGCTGCGCGATGCTGCTGATTTCAGCTTGGCCAATCCCTCGGCCACCACGACACCCTGGGGTGGTCGTACTTTTGCCTCCCTCGTGCCCGAGTTTGAGAAGCTCTGGAAGTCGACATTCCGCTTCCAGGAGCCTCTGGAGCCCTCTAGTAATGTACAGACCATTGCCACAGTGATGCGAAAGTTTCCACCCCATGAGGTGTTTATCGCTGAATCACTGATTCTGGAACCCGATCTGAAGGTACACTTATAAGATTTTCAAATTGTCTTTATGTTTGTTGCCACTAAAATCTACACTTTTTGAGGGTAGAAAGATATGAGTGGATTTAAGGAGTTGTTTATTTGCTCATTTCCTGATATGGTTCTCTCCTACATTTATGCCATTACCGGCATGTTTTCACACCTTTAACTCGTGCTTTTGATGGGATAAGTGAGTAATTATGCGTGCTTGATGTGGTAATTGTAAGTTGGTAGGTTGGTGGAGTTCCTTACCTGAGTGTGTAGAAGGATAGACGATCACTACAGTCAACAAAACTTGTTCAGTGATATACCAAATGCTGCATCTTTTGTTTTTGTTGTTTGGGTTTGGCTAGCTAGTTAGCATTGTCACGTATTTGTGACACTGGTAGCGGGTTTTTTTTCTTTGTGTGCTTTTGGGTAGCGTTCGTTTGCCATAAGTAAGCATAACATATGACTCCTCCGGCGGTTCTTGGTTAAGCTAAGCAACCCTTTTACCTCAGCCTGATACACATGGAAAAGACAAACGATTTTTTAAGATTCGCTTTTTTATTTTGTTCTTGTGTCTCGTTTATCTATTCTTAGGTCCTTCTTTGACTCATTACTTTGTTTCTGGCCTTGATGAGTTGCTAAAGGAAGAGGTACTCCATTTAGATCCCAAATTTCACTATTCACAGCCCAACCTTCTATCTGTTGGTCTATCTAGGCCTAAGTATTCTTTCAGCCATCGATGTTACAAAAGATATTCCAGAATCGGTGGACGGTTAAAACGTTTGCGTATTTTTTTGGTTTGACTTCTTGGTCGCGTTGTGAGTCAACCGAACGGGGTTTTGAGGCTGAAGAAGCTAGTCTTTTGTCAAATCTGTTGAAGGTGCATTATCTGAACGGCATCGGTCACAATTGTTTTGAAAAGATCTGATTTTGATGGTATTTCATGCAAAGGTGCATGGGGAGGTGTACATCGCTGGTGAGTAAAATGGGTAGAGGTTGGCGTGTGTGTGAGGGACTGCAGACGTGAAGGTAAGAGACAACTTAGGGCTGGGATCTATCTACCTGGTACAACACGAGGGTATGCGGGGAAAACTTCTTCAAAAAAGTGGAAGAACAATGAATTCCTGAGGGTTAAAGCAGGGCTGACGTAGCTGTGAAATTTACTTAATGTCTTATCGTATTTTGGGCCAGCCCTTAATGTTTCTTATGGTGATCCGTGGGGAAATTTGCACTTTATTTGAGAGATTTTGTTTGGAAGGAAAGGCGTATTTTCCCTCACCCTACGTTCCCGCTAAGTACTATTTCATCGCAGACCTACGTGGATGTGGTGCGCTATCTCACACCCGAGAAAGCGATCATTGCGGTGTCTCTACCAGAACTGAACGCACATTCCATGGCAGATACAAAGGAGGAGGTCTTTCACAGGGAACCGTGGTTCGATATCCGCTATGCCATCGATGGTACGTCCCAGTCTTATTCTTAACTCTGTGTGTAGTTATTGGCTTGAACGTTGTACACACTGGCGTCTATGTTTTTGGTGCAATGCTCCTTTAACTGCTTCATGAATATCACTCTTGAGGTCACAGGCAACGGATCGGCTTTCCCCATTGGGGACCTGTCTGTCTGTCTGTCTGTCTGTCTGTCTGTCTGTCTGCCTGTCTGTCTGTCTGTCTGTCTGTCTGTCTGTCTGTCTGCCTGTCTGTCTGTCTGTCTGTCTGTCTGTCTGTCTGTCTGCCTGTCTGTCTGTCTGTCTGTCTGTCTGTCTGTCTGTCTGCCTGTCTGTCTGTCTGTCTGTCTGTCTGTCTGTCTGTCTGCCTGTCTGTCTGTCTGTCTGTCTGTCTGTCTGTCTGTCTGCCTGTCTGTCTGTCTGTCTGTCTGTCTGTCTGTCTGTCTGCCTGTCTGTCTGTCTGTCTGTCTGTCTGTCTGTCTGTCTGCCTGTCTGTCTGTCTGTCTGTCTGTCTGTCTGTCTGTCTGCCTGTCTGTCTGTCTGTCTGTCTGTCTGTCTGTCTGTCTGCCTGTCTGTCTGTCTGTCTGTCTGTCTGTCTGTCTGTCTGCCTGTCTGTCTGTCTGTCTGTCTGTCTGTCTGTCTGCCTGTCTGTCTGTCTGCATGTCTGTCTGTGTCCCAGTTTCACCATTTACGAATGCATTGTTCCATTGTAAGTGAAAATGAACTCTTTCTACTCGTGTTCCCTCATATCGAATACATCCGTTCATCCATCCATGCTGTGTTTAAGTGCAGCCTGATGTTCGATTTGGATTTTATAGTGTTTGAGGTGGCAGTCCTTCTCACACACGAGTTCCCCTCCCTCTCCCCTTAATCCCTCTCTCAAGGCTGCATCTACTTCTTACTTGTCTTTGTTGTTATCTTCAGTCATCTTTAAAATGGTCCATTTCAGTTCTGTGGCCTGGTTGTTGGGAGGTTCTTGAATTTGCCATGTATGTCTTCAGAGATATCGGATGAGCAGATACGACGGTGGCAGAACTCACCAGCCCTTCCAGACTTTCACCTTCCTGAGGTGAACCGGTTTATTGGTGAGTCGGTTCCTCATGTATTCATTGGTCTACCGCATCGACAAAGCAAAGTGGTGACTGATGGTGTTGCCTTTCAGCCACTGATTTTGAATTGCTGCCGCGGAGAGATGACAATGAGGTGCCTGTGCAGCTAAGCTTGGGATCGATCCAACCCTTTGGGGAGTTGTGGCACCAACAAAGGGTGAAATTCAATGTTCCAACAGGTAAGCTTAATTGCATCACTACTGTCGTCTTTTGCCTCGTCTAGCCCACGTGATTGTGCGCATCTACTCGGATCTTCCACAAAAGGCCAAAGAGTAAGTTAGCCTTAATGATAATTTTGGTAGCTTTTCTAAAAAATGGCAGTTTTTATTGACATTGAGGAAAGTGTGCATTGGTGGTTAAAAGCTCCTTTTTCTGGCACTGAAGACGAAGAATGTGTCAATGTGATAACTTTCATCAAAGGGGCACGTTGATTTTATGGTGTAGCAATCTTCTGGTGTTGTGGTGGATTTGTCCTCCGTGGCGTTGGTAGGGCACGAGATAAGGCGGTGCGAGAGGATTTGGGGGTTAGAGAATAATCCTGCGGGTAGGAATGGCATTAGGCCGGCGCATTCCTCGTCGTGTAGTAAAGCCACTTCCTTTGTTGGTGGCCAGTTTTGTCCGGTCCAGTTTCGATTCAGCTTCATTACTAGCAATGGCACGTGCTAGGTACCGAAATAAATTAGCCTTGGTGGGTTATCTGAAGAATCAACTTCTCATGGCACATCGTTTACGTGGTACTGCTTCCCCACTGTGTGTTGAGTTGGAGTAGTTATCGTTGAATGAATGCTGTGTTCCTATTTTGTTGTCATTAGTGCGGCGATTCTGCGACTGTGGTCGTGTGCATTGAACCAACGTCTGCAAACCTTGCTGTACTGTGCGACAGAAGCCGGTCTCTCGTAGGTTGATGTTGTCTTGGTCCGAGCACTCCTTCCCCTTAGGTACTCTGTCGCAGCTCTGGATCGTGGTCTGGAGATTGCAGTTGCTGGATTCAACGAAAAACTCTTTGTAAGTGACCTTTTAACACTCTGCCTCCCTCTGCTCTCCTGGTGTCGCATACTGGAGCCCCTACCATTGAAAGAGTTCTGCGCCTCATTTTGAGTGGCTAAAAGTTGCAATAGTCTAGAGGTAGTTGGACTTGGAGACGTTTGGTGAGGGAGACTGTTCTGCTAGACGACATGGACAAGGTGCCACGTTTCTAATGTGTGATTCATATCGTGGTAGTTTGGAAGGCCTACTTGCTGCAGAACGTCTACATTCTTCATCGTTCATTTTTTGCGTACATATGTGGCAGAAACTTAGTAGTGATTGGGGATTGTGAGCGTATATTAATTGTGGACCTGCATTTTTGCACTGTGCAGCTGCTCTATCAGGAGATAATTGACGTCCTGGCCCACCCTCTGGCGGGAAACAATGAGGAATGCCTTCTCCATGACGGCAATTTTGCTGTCTACAAAGATCGTTTGCGGCAAAAGACCTGCAACAGGCTGCTCGATCCGCGCAAGCTCAGCACGTAAGTTCTCTAGCAGGTGTGAATACTCATTTGGTTTGGTGTGTAAAACCTTCCCCGCTAATTTGTCCTACACCACCCAGCTACCTCTTCGTCTTTTATTTCCTAAAACTTTTTTTTCTCGAACGCGTCACTGTGGTAGTAGAATCGTTATTACGGATCTCTTCCAAAATAAGATTCTCTTGTGTCGAGTAAATGGTGTGGAATTGGGGCAAAGATACCTGCTGCGTGAATAGAGGTTGCCAATGCGACCTGAGCCTCCTACCACTCGCGTGACTAATAGGAATTATCACATACACATTTTTTTCGCTGTTTGAATTGTATGGGTTCCCATGAAATTCATATGTCTATCACTCTCGACTCCTTTTGCGAACTTTATGTATCCGCCGTTGAATGGCTTCTGGTTCACTCCCCTGTTCTCTCCTCCCTCACCCCCCCCTCCATAAAAAAAAAACTGGCGAATCTGGCTTGAGCACAGAAGAGGAACCTGATTGCATCAAGGCTTACCGGTTTACCCTCGTTCTTGCGCCTTTCAAGTGGG
>MIEF01009411.1:0-45384 GCA_001870725.1 Taenia solium | reverse complement strand
CCTGAGGGGCTTATTAGCGGTGTTACACATGCGTGACGTCCCAGTTTTCCTACCTGAGATAGGTGTCACAAATACGCGACACGCGGTCTATCCACTCACATTAATTGTTGTGTAAAATCTTCCTGCAAATAGGAGGATTATTTAAAGGTAAAGGAGAGAATACATGTGTCCAATGTTATGCGCCTGGGAGTAATTGTGCCTCTCAACTCTCCTTCGCAATCCAATTGATCAGAAGACTAGTGACCACTGGCGGAATAAAAATAACCATGTTGCGATGAGACCCTAGTAGCAAAGGTTTTAACATCAGGTTTATAACCCACTACGGGAAACCACAAAATTAATGATTTAGTGTTTGAGAAGCCTTTGCATCACAAAATGACGATCTCAAGTGTTGGTTTGACTTCCACTTACCGCACCGTCCTCTCTGACTGGATGAATGCAGAGTTTGAAACGAAGTTGTGTAAAGCGGCTGCAGCAATTAGTTAGGGCAATACTCAACTCATGCACACTTACACTAAGTCACTTTTCCTTCCATGCTTCTCGTAATCTTACGCGTAATGAACCACAACTGTAAAAATAGACCGGATCCATCATGAGTTGTGTCCATCAGATTCGTAGCCGCAATTAAGTGATGCGCGGTTGACTGTGAGCAGTGTCACTAAGATCTCTCTTACTGATGAAGGCATCGCTCTACTTATCTACAGACGAAAAAGGCCGACTGTGCTGTGTAGCTCTTCTGAGGGCCCTAATAAATAAAATCTCTTGTCCTGCATCTACAGCTAATGCCAACTGACTTTTCTCCACCTAACAAACTCTGCTCACTTTAGGAATATGTGGGATAGGCGAGCGTTCCTATCACACCACCCTCCCATTTAGACAGGAATACAAACTTTTTGTGTCCATGGTCTACTTTACTTGCAGTTGAAATTAAATATACTACGTACTTTGTATCAACCACCACATTCGATGTCAACCTTCAAGCCAATGAATTTGTTCGGCCCTCTCAATGCTTTTGTCCTTTGCAATTCGCAATGTAAATCCGTCTTTCATATAATGTCAAATTTCCGTTTATCTGAAGGCCAGCTGCGACTTTACTGTTGATAAGACTCTTGTCTGCGTTTGCAATAGGCGAGGAGGGAGGGGTAAAGAGCTGTGTTGGCAGTCCCACCGACCTCTTTGTGACTGACAGCTCGCGTCAACTGCAGACACTTCGTGTGGCTGTTTTGCCTTTTTAGCAGACAGTGTTTACTGGAGCCTTTCTCTCTAGTTCCATTGTTGCATCTCAACTGTCTCTCCTCAAGTGTCGGTACACCCCAGCCCATCTGCAGTGCCCAGTTAAAGCCGCATTTGCATCCTGGTTATGGCTGCCACAATGGACACAAAATCCCACTACACAGTGTTAAAGATATTTGGGCTTGTGTGGCACAGATCACAAAGTTGTGCAGAGAATAGCTATTGCCATTTGTAGGAATCTCTCTAGTGATCATGAATGCTGCATTGAGCAGCCTTATAGTACAAAGTGCCGATGAGACGATCTGTCAAGCAGCGCAAGTGTGTGACATTCGAGGTCTGTCAACACGTTGACGAAGGCGATGAGACTCACATCGACCAGTGACAACGCTAGTGAGTGTGGCAATTCTTGACTCGACCGACACGACAACACATCGCAACTCATCGTTAGCGCGTGGATCACTCGACTGTGGAGGGACTATCCACGCACAAGCATTTACTAGCTCGCTTTAGGTGCAACGTGAAAGTTTGCTGATTCACCAGTTGCACATGTCAAGGAAGCAAAGACGCGTGACGAATTAAAACATCTAAGATCTGTTCAGCAAGATACGCAAGCAATCCACCCATCCTTAACATCACAGCTATGGGCAGCGAAGCAACGTTACAAAGGGAGTAGTATGGGTTACCATAAGAGAGGTGGAATGAGAAGTAGGCGAAATGGAATAAGATAGAAGGCGGCGATGCAGATGATGGGAGGAAAGTAAGGCATGCGCGCCTTCACATTGAAGGTGGAGGATGAGGCTACACAGACGTGCATCAACGCCGAGGGAGAGGAAGAGCAAAGTTAGTGCTATCTACCGAGTGAGTACTTCATCTCACTACTTATCCGCTGTCGACACCTCCTCACGCTAGGATTACACTTGCTCTCCCCACCTGCACTTTTTCACTCATTGTAAGTTATCAAAGTGTCCTTAGTCATTTTGCGATTGATAGAGCGGATGAGGGGTGACCTCGGGTTGAATGCTTCTTGACGATTTATATTAATCCTCTTCATTCCCGCGTCAACGCTGACGGCTGTTTGAAGTTGAGATGGCACCTGCAGGTCCTAATAGCTTCGAGGTAAGGGAAACAGTTCAACAACAATGTATTGGAAATATGGCTTTCAGATGCGCATATAAGTCGGTCTTGTGGTCCATAGCCCAGTCAGCTTCCAACCTGCAGGTGGACCAAACTGCGTATTTGAAAACACAAAGGTCCCGCCTTTTTGCTGAACAAAAGCGTCAACCTGGAGATTTTGTCTCTATTTATTGCACTCGATTTCACGTTTCCCTCATATTACAAAGTGTGCACCAGAAGTGAATTTTCCCAAGGTGCGAAATTACTCTCATCCAATTATAGTTCTCGTGCAACTAGTTACCATTGCTTTTGGAACCACGTTCCTAGTGGTACATGCCTGCGATGTCCATCTGGTTTATTTAATTTTAACGCCTGTTGTAGATGGATCTTCCCCTACCTCCTCTTCCCTTCTTCCACGCCTACTATTAGAAGGCTGGGTGTTACGAGACATTTATTATGATACAGACAGGAAAGTATGATAGTGGAATATTTATGACGAGGAGGCCTTTGAGTTCTGAGAGGGATCACAGGCGTCGACGACCACGTTTAAGTTGTCCTCCCACATCCCGCCTACAAAACGCATTTAAACACCGTAATTATTACACAGACTTCTCGTCTTTTGAGCGCCATTCTCGGTGCTACTCCCGTTGGATGCATTCATTTATGCCGTCGGACGGTTCGCTTTCTCCTACAATTGTGTGGACTTCATCCTCATGACCGACCGGCAGGGCAACTTTGTAAGGATACGGAGTTCTGCATTCCACACGAGGTAGTTCATGGGAAAGAGAACTTTCGCTGCACGGAATGGGTCTCTTTTCCAAGGATGGTACAATTTGCGGTGCGTTGAAGGTGGTGGAATCGGCCTGCATGTTTGGACGAGATCTCCTTCGTGGTAGGTGTTAGGTCGACCGTGCTTGTCGTAGTATTTCTTTTTTCTACTGGAAGACGTTTGTAAGTGTCACCGGGCCATAATGAATGTTTTCCTTATCCCTTCATTTAGACGTATTACGTACTTCGGGGCATTGCTGGTTGCAAATTCCCTGCCCGTTAGGAAGATATCGGGGAGAACTCTCATTTTGCGGCCTGTGAGGAACGCCAGCTGATGCGTGGGCTATGACCCTATGCGCGAGAACGGTGCCTCCCAAGCTTGAATCCCAATCTTCAGGCTGTGCTTTCTTGGTAAAAGCCTTCAGCAGTCCTATCGAAGTGCAATTCTTTCTTTCTACTCGTCCGTTGCCTTGCGGGTGCCCAGGTGTCGTGTGCGTCTTTGCGACCCCTAATGACTCGCATAGTTCAATAAAGATTCGGCTTTCGAAGTTAGGACTTTGATCGCTATGGACCGATTCAGGCATTCCGTGTTGACAGATCTAACAATTGAAGAAGGTTGATGCGACCGTTTCTGCTTCTTGAGACTTAATGGGTTCTGCTTCAGCTGCTTTCGTGAAATAGTCAACCATAACTAGGATACAACGGTTCCCTTATTCGGTAAGTGGCCGAGAGCCCATGATGTCCATCTCCACTCTTTCGTCAGGGAACACGGTAGGCATGGGTTGCAGGGATGCACTTGCTGTGGAGTGAGACTTCTTGAATTTGCAGCAAGCGATGCAGATTCGGCATAAGTCTAGTAGGTTTGGGCTAAGAGGGGGACACCAGTAGCGTTTGCTGGAGACCTCCATCATCTTCTCCTCGCCTACATGCCCCATTTATTCTCGCAACTCTTAAAGAATCCTTCGTATCAAAGAACCTGGAACATCATAAAACAATATTCCCTAGGGAGAGTTTGGACCACCATCGCCATATCTGTCTGGCTTCTTTGCTAGAGGAGTTCACTTCTTCCGTGGTGGGTTTGTACGAGGATGCCAGATACCTCTAGTATACTAGAGCAGTGTCGGGATCAGTACTTTGCTTGTTTCATCACTGGTGTCTAGTAGGCTGGCTCTAAAATGGCTATCCCTTTCTGCTGAGTGAGGTCTGCAGAACTATGCGTCCGCATCGCTATGCGAATTTTCTTTCCTGTACTGCACTGTAAGGTCATATTGCTGCAGTCCCTTTTATCAGGGTGCAACTGAACTGTCAATCTCCTTCATTGTTCTTACCATGTTAGCGCTTGGTGGCCTGCTCTCACTATGAGCTGCTTCGCTATCAGGTAGTGTTTGAAGCGTCGAACCCATCGTCAAGATGGCGAGCAATTCACGCTCTGTTGAACTCTTGTGTCTCATTTTTTGCTGAGTCTGGTACTGGCGTATGCGAAGAAGTGTTCTCTGCCTTCCTTTTAGGCCAGACTTACAAACTGGACACTGTCAAGTGGAAGTGGTGGAAATAGAGGAGGAGGGAAGATGGCTTGCATGGTGCCAAACGGACTTTATGAAATCCAGCCCATAATCTTTGCACTCTGAAACGCCGCAGCTGCCTTCAAACGCTTGATGCAGGCAGAACCTCGATGACATTCTTGGTTTTGGCAGGGACATTTGAGAGCACATTGCCAACCTGAAACTATTCCTGGGTCGTCTGCAAGATGTAGGATCGACCTTGAAATCCAAAGGAATGCCATTCCTTTAAACATTCAGTCACCTTCCTGAAACACACGGTCTTGTCAGATGGGAAGTTATGAAGTGTTTTAATGGGTTTATGACGATTGTAGCTCATATTATGAAAGCCGACGTTTTAACAAACCATGTCAGACCTTCGGTATTTCACGGACACGCACAAACCCTGCACATTCGCATGGCAATGACAGGTGGGAAGAATAAACCAAACACTCATTGAACCACTAGAGGCCTTCACCAAGGAAACACAGCCTAAATGTCGAGAATTAGGTCCGGGACGCACACCTCTAGCATATAGGGCTACAATTCACGCATCAAATGGTGTTGCACCATTCGAGATCCTTACAGGACGTAAAATGACAGTTGCTTTGGATACTCTTCTACCAAACAAGGAAGCAAAAGTTGGCCATGCACCACGGTGCGTACTGCGCATGAAGGAAGGCGTAAGAAAGACGCGTGATATTGAGCGCAGAAACCTGGAGATGTCTGATGGCAGGAATAAGGAATATTATGACATACACAGTCGAACAAACGTCTAGCGTGAGGGAGACCTCGTCCAAATATGCATAGCTAAAGACAACCCATAGGTGTAGCTTTGGAGACGGCGCTGAAGGGACCAAGGAGCTATGTAATAATTATGTTCTTAAAGTGCGCCTTGTAAGCGGAAGCATGATGGACAATTTGAACCTGGCTCCACACGATTGGTGCTTTTCCCCCTACGCAGGCAGTCTTAGGACACTTAGCTCTCTCATAGTAGTGACAGTCAAAGAAATGGAGAGGAGAAGGAAGAGGTGCCTGCAATCACTTCTTACACTTTTCTGAGCTACTACTTCTCTTAACTACCACATGGAACTTAGGATCAAATATGAATACAAATAGACTGTGGACAAGATCACGTTTGTCTTCTCACCAAAATTTGTGATCTTATGGTGGAAGTGATTTCCCATTTTATGCAACGCAGGCACTTCTAGGCATTTTTAAAATTCGTGCAATTGGCTCAGTGAACGCAAGTCCGGTGGCCTTAACTCGCGGTGCGAATCGAGAGAAAAGCAGTCAGTCATCTTTGACCGCGGACCGGTTGAGAGTTACATCATCGCCACTCAGCCACCGATAAAGGGACATTTAATGACAATACTACATGAGGTCACAGCCAACCAGGCGCCGCTTACTTATACCCCGTCATCTTGGGTGGATACAGGCAGGAGACATCTCGAGTTACGTTTCAGCTCGGCTGCTTTGTGTAAGACACTAGAGGAAAGTGTTAAAATACTTTGTTGAGACCTCCTTCGACTTCTTTGGAGTTTACACATTTCCTAATTCTATTTGTGACTCAAGTTTTGCTATATTGGACTTGGCGGGACAGTGTATAAAGCAAAGTCGATGTTCGGCATCGCTATTTGTGATTTGGTGTGGTTCAAGGAGAGTTCTCAAATTTTAGTGGGGTGGTATTTGGAGACCTCCTTGGTAATCGCTGACCATAAAAATTAACACCTCAACTCCCTCCGCCTTACCACACAAAATCTATTTTTATTTTTTAGAATGCAGCCAACTAATTATGTCTCATTATCTAAATAAAACGATTGGCGAACGAACGGGCTGATTTCCAACCAGTGCATTGTCTCCCAAATGCCATGTCAGTGAGTAACAGCAACTGAAGACTGCCACTAACTGGTGACCCACTAATGGACTTCGCCTCATGTCGAAGTTCTCGGCTCCACTGGCGAGGCTAAGGTGACTGATGTGACTGGAAGTAGAAACAGCAGAGTGAGCTCAAGCTAGAGGCACAGATAGTAGACATCTGTGACGTTCATGTAAATGAACACCTTGAATTCAGCCTAAGTGTACATGCCTTCTTATACCTGTTGTCATTTCATTGTCTATAATGCTAGCAAACAGCTTTACCTTGGTGACAACTCACTTTTCAGACTCTCTGCTTAAGGCCTCATTAGTTGCTAGTTTTTGGATTCATGGTTCCGTTGACAGGCCAATCAGGAGGCCTACAGTTAAACCTACACCGGACGACCCAGCATTTATTCGACATATTCTACTTAAGTATTGAGTCCTACGACATCTTTAGGCAAGCCCCATCAAGACGCTGCAATTCATGTTCCCTGATGGAAGAAATAAGTTGTCGACCTAGAAACCGGGTGCAGCATATTCAGTTCAGTTTTCCTCAGTGGTGAGCATAAATTTTGCCATGTATCACTTCAATTTACAGGCAGCTTAGCCTACTTATTGAGCTCAGTTGAACGTGGAAGCAATGCTCAAAGGCAATGAACTGTAATTGGAGCAGAAACCGGCCTGTTTCTGTCCAACACTACTCCAGTGCCTCGAAAAGGGATCTTCAGCTAAATGGGAGGAAAAGTTTACCTTTGAAACATCATAAAGTAAATTGGACCTCAACAGCTCGTAGTGGAGCCTTCAAAGACATTTATCATTCTAGTAAAATTGCAAATTCCTTTTGACTTAGAGAGCAAAGGGATCAAACATAGACTTAGAAACATCCTCACTGCTTTTGCCTTGATTGCTCCAACCTCCAAACCATGAAAACCGGTTCGACATAATCCCATCCCGTGCTTCCATTGAACGAGCACATGCATTGACCTGAGAAGACCATTGCAGAACCGCTGTGCTTCAATTGGTCTTCTTTAAATGTAAGAGACCAATTCTCCTCATGGTGGGAAAGCACCAGGTCTATTTCATCCCAGGCGTTCTACTCAACTTTACTCAATTCCATGCAAGCTTCCGCATGATACCCTTCTGCCGAGAATGTGCTCCACAAATTCGATGCGAGTGAGGACAGTGCGATGAGGGATGCGGTGTAGCATGAAACGCAAGGACCCACACTTGTTCTTCTAACTTTGCATTCCCTTGTCTAAATAGTGGCGCATGTTAAAGACCACCAGCGAATACTATTGGAGCGCAATTAAGTAGAGTAATGAAAGGGACTTGATAGTGGCGCTTGAGATTCGTTGGAGTGATAGATGCACATTGGGTTGGCAATTTACTTTGGGCTTACAGCAGCACATCGAACACCTGTTCCACCTCTGGAATGAGCAGCGTTTTGCTTACAGCCTGAATTTATTTGGCCCCATCAGAGTCTGGGAACTTCGAGGCCACGAAGAGACGAAATGGGCGTTTGACACTAACATGCTCTGGTCTCTGTCTTCGCATCAAATAGAAAAGAGATGGGCTTCACTTGGGCTCTTTTATCTGCAAAAATACTAACATACTTGTCTCTCAAAAGTTCACCAATGTCGCGTCTGCAGAGCCTGCCTGAACTAATTTCCCCAGTCAGCGTTGATTAGTGAATACACATTGGAAAGCCATTTGTTACTGTGGGTGGTGTTACCAAGGTAGCAGCATTCAAAACACCTGCAGCTTTGCAATCTTCTCAGATGCACTGAATATTGGGATGACTTTTTTACTATTTAAAGTGTCCTAGCTACTTTCCTGCTGTCTTCCTCATGGTAAATATTTGCGTCCAGATGGCCAGTTTGCAGTGCTCTTCCAATAACGCCGACTCCCACAAGTTTGTAGCGGAATTTAATTGAGTTTGATCTAGTTTCGATTCTCGTAGCATCTTATGTTACTCTCCTCACTTCTGCTAGCTGGTCTCTAGTGTTGGGCATTGAGTCAGTCAGTGGAAAAGCCATTTTCCTCATTATTTAAGCTTCAAAGTTGCTAACGGCCTTGATAGGCTAATGTTTCACCGTTCAAGATGCTCACGAGTTACAGGATGGTCCAGTTTGCAGTATAGCAAGCTAACCAGCAGTTACATAGCTAGCACACCTGCAAATTACATAGTAAGCGAAATGGTTAGTGCAGAAAGGTTCGAGGGATGTCGCCTGATTTTCCCTCGCGACACAAAATCCATGATTGCCCTTGGTATTGGAGGCATTTGCATAATCCACTTGTCTTTTCTTCTCCCTCTTGGTGGATAGTCAGTCAACCAGAGACCTGACAGTAAGCATGACTCATTTGGCTTGCCGAATGGCAATTATGTCATCCAAAATCACGCGAAAGGCGTTAGAAGCTGTTTGGACACCTTGAAGTCACTCACTCATGCACCCTTCAGTGAGATCGCAATGATCATTCACTCGTCAATGTTGCCAGCTATGGTGTGAGGGCGTCATCATTGTCATTCAAGCACTTTTGTTTGTGCTGCCATCGGTTACTACAGTAACATCTGTACCTAGCAGGCAAGTGTTTCTATGATCTGGCTATAAGTCAAACCAACTAACTGTAGTTGCAGAGTGATCAGGCACTTATTCCACTGGTTGATTGAAAGCACAACGTCCACATTACTTGGCAGTACAGTGGGTTCGTTAGGTTCTCATACAGTCTGCTATTCAGTCACGCAAGTTGTTGAATGCCTGACTAGCAGGTCCGAATGACTGCAAGGCTAGCTGCTAGCGATCGCGTTATTGCATCAATGTCCTCTAGGTGCGTAGGCACCACCACTGAGAATAGAAAACTCGAGGTGTGGTTACTCTACCACCCAATGATGACGAGATTCCATGTCATGAAGTTCTTCAAATCGTCTCCTATCTCCAGCACAACTGCAGTTTATTTTGGGCCGTTGAGTGGCTCAGCGGTGGGATGAACCCACTGTGAGCAATTGTCGCCTCTTCTTACCGCCAGGTGTCCATTTGACTTACTTGATCCTTACTGTGAGACAAGTGTTTACTAGTAAAATTAAATGCTTTTGGGATTGAGTCATTGGTGCTGCATTCTCCGCGCAGCTTCCATTGGTAAAAAGACTTTGTTCTTCTCATCAATGACTGTGGATAGCCGGGTCGTTGAGTAGTCGACTGCTCCAAATGACATAATCAGGGCAGTTTAGTGCAGACAATACACAGAGAAGGGTAGTCGACACAATGGACTCATTTAGAGGTTTTTGTAATGGGTTAAGAAACTGATGGTGAATTAATTCACCTGGGCATAATCAACCCTCAGCGCTTTGGTCAAACATGCCAGCAGAATCTTCTCCCTTGTCATAATTTGGTCTTTTGGTTAGCGGGACATCGAAGGCACCCGAAGTGTGCTTTCCTCTTGGCTCCTTCAGGATAGCTGGAATGTTTCACGAGAAGCCTTGCCCAATTCAGTTGCTCGAGGCACTCTACCTATGAAAGTGATGCACTGCTGTAGCAGCATTACTTTGCCATCCATCAGAAGTTGGAAATGGTGGTGTAAAGGGCATTCTTTTATGTGCGAAGAATACATTATGAGCTATTGTCTCCTCTTCTTACCTCCAGACGTCCATTTTACCTAATTGATCCTTACTGTGAGGCAAGTCTTCCGGATCGCTGAACCGGTGACTGCTCCAAATGACATAATAAGGGCAGTTTTGTGAGGAAGATTTTGGAATAGGTTAAGAAACTGCTGGTGAATTAATTCAAACTGACCTAATCGACTCCTAGCGCTCTTGTCAGACATGCCAGCAGAATCTTCTACCTTGTCATAATTTGGTCTTTAGGCCACCGAGACACCGAAGACACCGACGTGTGCCTTCCTCTTGGCTCGTCTTGGATAGCTGGAATGTTTCACAAGAAGCCCTCCCCAGTTCAGTTGCTCGAGGCAATCCACTAATAAAAGCAATGCATTTCTGTGGCAGCATTGCTCCGGGATCTATCAGAAGCCTCTACCAAGGCCTAACAGCATTACCTACTACCCATGTTAAATTAAAGTGCATAAGGGGATCAGAGTTAGTGGTAATCTGTATTTGGTTTCAACTGAGGGACTATTGCATGCTTTAAGCCTTAAAGCATTAAAGCAGTAAGGGGTCTAATTCCTTAATTTGTCTGCTTTTGTTGAGATAAACCCTATCTTATCTTCGAGTCGAGGTCCACCTGCTGTGAGAATGCCAGAAATGGACAGAGGCGGCAAATGGTGATGCTGCAACATCCTACCTAGTCCTTCATCTTCTCCATTTTCTCACTCCCTACTCGCCTCCCCTACTCACACTGCTTCAAAATCTCTCAAACATAACGTCATGTGCCGTTGGTCATGGTTGCTAGCCCCCCGGATTGGAGCAAGAGTTGAATTGCCTGCAGTCACCATCTCAGTCATCTGTCTACCCTCGCCTGTTATACGTGACAAGGCAAAACTTGGGCATAACTCCATTGATAGCTGTCAGATCCACTTAAAGTCTGATGCCAACTCTTAATTGGCTATTTCATGCCAAGTCGAATGGTACCGTGATGACTGCAGTTGCTTCAACTTCCTCCCTTCCCATCCAACACCTCGTGCTTTCAACAATGCAGCGAGCACCCTACGTTCGTGATGCAGTCCAACTAGTTACTACGCATTCCATGACTGGCCGAGTAGCTGAGTCCTTTATTCCTCTCGCTAGTCAGCCAGCTAGCGACCCATACGTCAGGAAGTTGGCAGGTTAGCGAATTCCACAGTAAGTGAGATCAATCGTGATGAAACATGCGAGACGCGTTGCCTCCATTTCACCTGCGCCTCAAATCAACGTAGTCGACTTTTCATCAAATCTCTCACTGGAGGGGTACACATTCATTCAGAGACGCAGCCTACCTCACACCTGGTAGTGAGTATGACCCATCACACATACCACCTGGCATAAGTAGCATCAAAATGGCACCAGAGGTGACGTAGGTAGTTGGATTGTCTCATAGTCACTCTGCGCGAATCCTCCAACGTGGTTGAAGTGTGATCTTTGGTTGCCAACTTGAATGTGTACAATCTCATTTTTCCTTTCCAAACCATTTAAGTGTCCCATCTGGCCTTCAGGTCGCCAGTGGCCTGACCGCCAAATGACAGAATGCCGTGGACATGCAAATCTACTCGATTTTATGTGTGTTTGAACCTGTAAGTCCCATCATCTTGTGGGTGAGGGACCTTTCACTACTCGAAATGCATTCGCTCTACAAATGATGCGACCTGAGATGCATTAGGTCCCCTTCTCGGTAAACGGTGACCTGGCTGCGTTTGGCATAATGCTTTCCTCTGCCTGATGTGTGACAGCAGTATTTGCTTGTAGTGGGCATGGTGGAGCTTCGTTGATTCCCATTTCCGTGTTCGTTAGAAAGGTAATGGGAAGATGCTCTTGGACGATGAAGTGCTGGTAGATGGATAGGTAGTAGCCCTGTTTGCAAGTGGCTGTTCCAACTTTCCGACTTCATGGGCTCTGCCTCGGCTACTTGTGTGATTCCCTCGTTGGACAGATATGGGATAATTAGGATGACAATGTCTATGTGTTCCTCTCATCCGCTTGACTCAGTCACTTTTGCAGCTCTCGAAGAACTGATTTCGTCAATGCCTCTAATGTCATTAGTTGTTGAGGCAACCAGACGCCTTCATGATATCATGCAACTTCATCCTCTAGGGAGGGCTTAGACCAATCTTGCCATATCTTAATCTCACCGCCCGGACGACTTCATGCTTTTGGCAGTGTGTTAACAAGAAGGAGGCAAAAGGAAGCTGTCGCACACCGGAGTAGTGCAGGGGTCGCCTCTCTACATCCTCCACCGGCGATGCTCAGTCGGTTCACTAAAGAATGTGGCACGCACCCCAATATCGTCTCATTCTACTGTGACTGGTCTGCTACACAGCCATTAAATAATTTGTCTTGGGTCCTATCTGAAAGGCCTACCCCACCAGAAAATGTGGGGAAGATTTGCGCAGCAAACGTAACATGATGTGGTGATCAGGGTTACACTGTATTGAGCACAACTCCATCTCGAGTGGACAGATGACATCCTCGTTCGCTATCTCTTCTCCCCTAGAATATATTTGAACAACCACCACCTTCCTCCTCCACAATTAACACTCCCAATTACTCTATGCACAACTCTCGCTTAAATGAAACAAGTAGTTGAAGTAGGATCAAGGCATTCCATCAGGATAACTGAGGCTGCTCATTGACACAGTGGAGTTCGGGACAGGCTAGTACTATGGGGATGTGTAGTAACCCCCACACGATCATCCAACTACTTTGAAAGTCATTGACTAGCAGACTTGTAGTCAGATTGCTTGATCATGTCGTCGGCGGCGTAAATATCGAGTGCGATCTCAAGTTGACTAAGAGCCCGAAAGAGGATTATCTCTTGCCATGGCAAGATGATAGCAACATTGCTTGCAATCCACTAACCAATCAGCTGTCCATGAGCAGTTTGTCCAAAGTGAACCGCCACTTGGAGGTGATCGTCGCATTCCCAAGGTGCAAATCGGTTTCAGCATCTCTTCAAGTCTAATTTCATAAGGTGGCTTTCCGAAGACCTTAACCAGAGAAGTCGAAAAGTACTGTCAGCATTACAGTCTCAGATGACGATGGTGACAGAACGATCAAGCATTGTTATAGCTACTTGTTATAGCACATCGCCGAACTATGAATATTGCGACGATACGGCTGACACAGTTCGTTGGAACGAAGACGACATTTTGAAATGCGCTTGCGTGCGTGCGTGCGTGTGTGACAGCATGCAATCAGTGGAGCAGGCTGGGCGAGAGTGATTGAGAGATGTGAGGCTTTGTGGGCGACCTGAACAAAGAGAGACTTGAGCACCAAATAGCTGAGCTTAATGTCGACAAATTGAAGCAAACACAGTGACATGTGATCTAGTGAACGAATGACCTTTCTCAGTTAGGCCCTAATGTTCCTTCCATAATATGAGGCTTTGTGGGCAATCCATGCAAAGCGAGACCTGAAAAGCAGGTGGTAAGGGGCCTATGTGGATTATATCCAATGTTAATGCGATGAAGGAAGTGAGGGAACAGAAAAGTCAAGGATGGACGATGAGATGATGCAATCATTGGCATAATGTGATGGTTTGGAAGTAGGATTATGGGGAGGAGAAAGTTGAGGGCCTGTATTGGCACACTCACAAGGATGGGAGTGTGCAGGTGTGATTCGTGGTTCTAGCGTGATCCGGGCCCCAGTGACCAAGTCTTCCATGTTTTAGCCTATTCATGTCTCCAGGTTTGGGGATTCAAACGTTAAAATTATTCTACAGATAGCATGAATTGTTAAGCCTTGTCTCTTTATGATTTGCAATACAAGTCACAGTGAAATGCACCTCATTTTAATATTTGTATTCGGGCTGCAATAGTTTGTTGGTTCGACTGCCGGTTTCGGTTACTTGGGTGGCCATATTGCCCTGTCCCATGTCAACAGTACGTTCGTCCTGTTTGCTGAATATGCATTCTGCCCTAGTATTGTGCCTTCTTTGCCTCCTTGGAAGTCTCAGGACGCTACATGACGTTACGAAAACCAGTTTATCGGTATCTATGACACAGTGAAATGCAGGAGTGGACTCTAATGCGCCATATCTCGCCCGCTGTCTCAGTGACAATTGCAACCAGGTCTGGTGATTGACGATTGGGTCTATTCCATAGCACTCTCTACTTAAGGCGTGTCAGCGACAGCTATTTGTAACAAAGATGGTAATTCACAAGAAGTCGCTTAAGCACAGGTACAATGGCGGACTCTGATTCGATTTACCCTCTAGTAGCTCGTGCTAGTTGGCAGATAACAAATTTCCAATAAAATTACCCAATTTCTAATTACCCTTGTTTTTAACTGATGAAACAATGAGTTTTGCGTAGTTAACTGGTTAGGCAAAATTATAAATGAAAATAAGAAAAGACGTACAAAAGCGCTTTGTTTTATTTGGTAAGCAACTTAGGTTGCAGTGCGGAACTGCTAATATAACTATACAAGGCAAACAGCTAACCATTTTGAAAAAGAGGAGAATTTTTCTACTATGCAGTATGGCTATCCAAACCACCTCTGTATGAATCCCATTGTCCAGTTGTCACCTCGAAAGCGATATTGATGATGCTCTCCAAGGGCACCGGGTGTTCGCCTTGTGAACATTTCTACTGGCTCAATGCCTCGTGCGGTGGTGGGTTTTGTCGGCGTTGATTCTTTGGTATCAGAACCAAAAAGGGGTAGGCGAATTCTCAAAGATGGGCGCACATTTTCTTTTGTGGCTTTGGCCGATAAGAATGGATTATTTGCATGCATGCGTGCTTTTTTGGGAGTTGGTTCTGGTCTGATAGATAAATGTGCCAGAAGAACCAGAAATCCAGTATTTTTGCGGTGCAAAATTGTCAAAGTATTCAAAACCAAAGGTGGGTTAGCATTCCACCTTAGTCATTTGAGAATCTTGAATGCATTTCTATTGGAGTTTTACGACAAGCTGTGTTTTCTTGGCTAAATTCATTCACTTGCTGCTGACTTATTATGATGTTTATTGATATGTTCAGGTCCTGAAGATGGAATTGAATCTGCCAAGCCTAAAGGACGTGCAGTTGGTGTGTCGGATGGCTTTGAATTTCCCCAGGACAAATACGCGTTCAGCAAGAAGTGGCGTCTGCGTCGTTACCCTGGCAGACACTCGCTAGATGTTCCCTGTCCTTCGAGGAATTCCGTGGTTGCCGATGTGTCACACTTGGAAGGTGTGGGCCTTTCAATTAGAGTCGAGCCCTGTATCAATGGTGTTCAGCTTTGTGACGGCCATTCTTTTGGCGCGTGCGCCTCCGCTGTTTGGGAGGCTGGAGATGCTCGTCCGGTTTCAAAAGTTGCCCTTAGTTTGGCTCAGCTGAACGGAGGAGTCATCGTTTCACTTAGGTGAGTGTTTTTATTTGCGCGATTTCGGCCCTTATTCTGATTGAAGTTGTTGCACAAGAACCGGCTGGCACGCTTCTCATCATAATCACCGTTTATTTTGCCACTTGCGCTACTGATTTCTTATTCTTATAAGCTTATCTTATTACCTGATCCCTGCATGGTATGCATGCTGCATGTAGTCCTTGACAATTTATGACAAGTGGAGTTGAAGTAAGTCGCGGGTTACAAGAGGATTGGTTGTGCTGATGATGTTCCTTCTCGACGGTGGAATGCAGTGATTATTTTTACTTGGAGTTAAGGGCTAAGCTCAAAGTTGAAAGTTAGACAAGCTGCGATCGCATCATTTCTTTCAACTGACACTGGGCGAGTTTGAGGATGATGAAAGGGTGATAGAGAACGTAATAAATGGTACCGTGCTATAGATTGATGCATTCATGTGTCTGCTCCCAGGTGCGCGACTTATTTGTCAAGAGCACAGATGAGGCGTTATTCTCTACATTGGATACGGAAAGGCTTGTCTATGACGATGAATTTGTGGATGAACCTTACCGATGGGCCGATCTCCTGCGGTCGAAGGCTTTGAGACGGTTCGGGCAATAAATCTCACGTGATGGAACAATACGAGCGTACCAAGTACCCTCTGGCAGTGAAATTGGGTAGCTAACGTAAGCTACCGGTGCTGTCCCGTAAATCGTGTCCTGTTTTCACTCGCCCTCTGCGCCTTGACGTTGCTTTGTGTTGTAGGTGTTGTAGGTGTTTATCAGGCGAGCCAATGACCAGATGTTGGAAGGCTGTGGATTGGGCAGAAATGGGCGGATGCTTGGGTGCATGAATGAATGGATGAATTGGAGACCGCTGTGTATTTGGACGAAATAGTGAATTGGTTTGGAGTAGTTTAAGCACTGGACGTATGTATGTCCACATATGATCTGGAGGTGTTTCTACGGTTTGGAGACGGATGGAGAGGCGAAGAAACTGTGGGGTAATCGCTGATGTCTCGGACGGGTGGATGTATGGACTGGGAATGAGCGCCGGTTAGAAGGAGGAGGAGGAGGAGGAGGAGGAGGCATAAGCTTATTGATGGGTGTCGAGGCGGTGGACAGTTGTTTGTCTAGTTGGATAGCTACCTAGAATCATGAATGGACGAGTGGATGAAGAGCTCAGAAGTGGATGCATGAGTGATTGACTAAGGCGACCTTCAAATCTGTGAATGAGTGGACTTGGTGGATCAAGGTGGATGACTGGTTGGTTGGAGGAGCGGGTGCGTAGCAATGGCGATCAATAGGTAGACAGGTCGTGGGCGTACTTAATCGACTTTTCTCGATTGCAGGGAGCTGAAGCCTTCTCTTACGCGGAGGACGGTATGGTGACTGACCTACTGTTGGCGCAGCATCTTGCTCACTTAGGCATCAACATGCAGCATCAGCGCAAGACTGATCGCACTGCGATGGAGATGGAGGTGGAGGCGAGCGAGCGAGCGACTGGACGAATGGCTGACTCTGCAGGAGGCTGATCGGATCGCACCCTCCCTTGGCTTTATGGGCCAATTCTGACCGACCTTGCAGGTGGAGAAAGCACTCAGCTACCACTGGATCTCCTTGATTCAATCCTTTTCTATTGTTTGTTGTTCAATCATGTTACGTGCTTGATTTTCTGAGGATTATATGCAGTTGTTGTGATGGAAATAGGTGGGAATGCTTAGGTTTTTTGCGTAGCCACACCCTTCTGATCCTTGGCTGTCCCTCTACGTAGGTTCTTTTCGAGACAGAGGTCTTTTGCGGTCGCTAGGCCCTGGCCTTACCCAGCTTTGTCGAGTCGGCGGTGGACGCAGTAGTGCACAGTGGAATTGCTACTGCTGCTGTAGAGTTTTTCGGATTGCAGAGGAGCAAGGTGGATCAGGCGCTCTGCTCCGGCGTCTATTCGTTTCCTGCCGAAGAGCTTGGCAATACCAAGGGAGGAGAGGTGGTGCCCAAACAGCCAGGTGAATTTGGCAGTGTTTGCACTACTGGAAGACCGATTTAGTGGCTATCCTAACCTCACACATTTCTTCATCCCTGTTCATCTTGTCTATCTATCTATCTATCTATCTGTCTATCCATTTCTCTGTCCTGGAATTATTCCACAGTCCATGCGCTCTCTATCCATTCAATCAAGCCTAAATTGGTGGCTTATTCAGCCATTCCAAATTCATTGGCCTTGAATACTGACATCCGTCCAAGCATGTTTCGTCACCTACTGAGTCGTACGAACGCGGAGTTTGCGAGGAAGCATCAGTAGGATGTGCAGGAGTTCCTCGTCCACCTCTTCAACCTCGTGGAACGCGAGATGGGTGAGAAGTGGACGGTGGGCACTGCTTCTCCCCTGCATTCGCTTTCTTTTGTTGTGGAGGACCATATTCAAAGTGGATTGACCGGGGAGGTTAGTTCACCTCTTGCTTCGTCTACATGTCCTGAGCTGTTTACGAGGGAGGCTAATCTGCCTTATTATGCATCCCTTCATTGGTCTATTCAACGTTGTTCTCCCTTGTCTCTTCTTTCATCCACATCATCACTCATGCATTATTTTTCATTCACCTTTCCTTCTTCCATCCCCTTAACCAATCCATAGATCTGTGTGACCAGCCGTCCCTCTCCCTGAATACTAAAAGGAACCATCCCGTCCATTGACCCTTTCCATCATCCACTCCTATTATATTTAACATTGTACTCTGGACTCAACAGCCTATGCTTTGTTCTCTGTTCAACAGGTTCGAAAGAAGGAACGAATGGAGACGATTGTCTGCCTGCTGATTGCACTGGAGGCGGCAACAAGCACGGACGAGGTGGCTGCCTATGAGAAACGCAAAAGCGAAGCAGAAAAGAAGAAGAAGACGCCTTTGAAGGAGGATCCGGTGTACCTAAAAATAGGCATTGATGTGAGTATTTTGTTCCATGGTAACGAAATGTTCAAGGTCAGTGGTAGGAGGCACTGACTGTTGACAAAGGTTATGTAACAATTATTTGTTTGAATAGGCCTGCCTCTCGGCTTGGGCAGGGCAGGAGCCAGTGCGAGATTTCATTTCTCCGGTCATTGATCCGCCTGGTCGAAGGATGACGGCTCCCCGTTCCTGCCGCTTGGTGGCTTTCACCAAAATTCTCTGCGTGCAGCTGCTCAAGGTCACTCTGGGCAAGAACTGACTGCCGGGAAAGCTGATTGTGGCCATTGAGGTGGACGCAAATTCTGCGGTGGATGGACGCCCGCAATGTGGATGGCGGCTGGAGCTTTCTGGTCTGCGTGCTCGCGGTGGGCTTTAACCTGGCGATGAGGGTGTGCCTAGTAGAGGAAATTAAAGTTTCTTATTACGTCTTGAGTTTGTTGGGTTGGTAGCAGTTTTATTTATCTAAGTAACTAGTTTTACCTGCTGCTTTTGTCCTTACTGGCCTTCGCATAAACTTGAGATTACTTGAGGCAAACATCACACCCCTTTTAACCATAATTTGCCATCTTTTTTGCTAAAAGGGTTTCGAGATGCTTTTGAGAACGCCTAAAGAAGTTGTAATTGAAAGTGTAGTGCTACCACAAGTTCTGGCTGGAGGACCGCCAGTTGAGGCGACATTAGTAGAATCTCATGCACTCACTATGAGGACCAACTCGTAGGTGCTTGAAAAGGCTCCCGAAGCTGCGTATGTAATTAAGTAAGGGGAAAATTAAATGTCCGTATTCTGTTTTGAGCTTCATGGGTGGCACCCGTGATGATTGCCTTTTTGGGTCGATCCTCCTACTAGTGTTTGAGTTAATACCAATCAGGTTTGAATCAGGAAAGGAAGCGTTTACGATGTTGTTTTGCTACTCAGAGGTTGTGGTTTATTTAGAAGATCTTGTTCATTGCATTCTTGCTGGAGTACCTGTGTTGGAGGCATTTGTCTGCGATAAGCCTTTTCATTCTCCGTGCCTTGGAGTGATGGCGTTTGTCTCTTCTGCTCCATCCAACACCTTTTATTACTCTACCTGCTACCAACCAAGAGGAGATGGGAGCGATCCGATACGCCCTCTAAGTAGTCTCTTATGGAACAAATTTATTGCATAGGCACGTGGACGGCACGAGTTATGAAATACCATGACAAACAATTCTACTGTGATTAAAAAGGCACAGGTTTGGGTGTAGTCACCATGATTTTGGATGATTGAATGCAAGATGTCAATGGAAATTCCAAGCTTCTTTGCGCTTTCCAGTGGAGGACCTCATTTACTAATGCAATACCTTCTAAAGCCAAATCCCATCATGCTTCATACTCATTTTGCAGTTTTCGAGATTTTAAATGCCATACTCAAAACACGGACGTCAAGGCATCCTCCCCTGCATCTCAGTTATGCTGGCACCGGTGATGGCGTAATTTTACTCCCTTTATCTCTCCATCCCAATTCCATTATGGAGAGTGCATCTCTTAACCAAACCAACCATTCGATGATGGTATTGCTTCAGCCATTACAATGAATCCATTGCAGGGAGAAAACACCACTGCCGAATTCAAAATAAGATAATAAATTCTATTTCTACTTCCTAGTCGCACAAATTTACAAGGATCGGAGGAGCACGCCAGTGTCGTGTCTTCACAGGCAAGTGGCTAACGCTGCTGAGACGACGCTACCTGTCCCATGCATCGCTGTAAGCACAAAGTAAGTCGCCGATTCATTGCACATCCAACAAGCATCACCATCAATCCCCTTTGCTTTCTCTGCTTAGCTGCATTTCACACGAGGTCACTGATGGTCTACCACATGTGCCGACATTAAGACAAGCGAATAGATAAAAAGGAGAACAAGTGATAGGTCTTTGCATTCCACGCTGCACTGCTAACTTCTGTGTAAATCTGAAAATGGAGGGTAGTAAAACCTCTTCAAATCAGACACAGTGCTACAATGCATAGCACAAATTCCATTCGCACCTAACCGTCTGGTCTTTGTTAAGTCGATTTTAGAGCAACCAAACGTGTTCTTTCGCATTCTCATGATAATTTATTCCTACTTCATTCCCTGAAAAGTTGTCAAGCGCGAAACAATTTTTTCTATGCTGTCAAAATCTTCCCAATGGGCTCTGCCACTAAAATATTTTTAAATCATGTGAATCCATTCGTAGGTGGCCGCCTTCGCTTTCCACTATCATATATCATGTTCCAAGCGACACCTTCCTGCTCCCTGTGTGCAGTGCTCATGCTGGACAGTGTGCATTATCAGTGAAGTCCTTGGTCGCTTGTGTCGTGTCTTGTTGGGATAATGTTCACCAGTTATTTCAACAGGAGGCGGTACTATCGGATCGACCGAATGAAACACTGTAATGAGAGATGTCTCCTAAAATCCTAGGGACAGACTATTGTGGAATGAGCATGACTAATTTTGATTGATCACCACATTCCCGATGCAATCACTGCGGAACGGGCATTTCTTGACTTATAACTGAGTGCACATAATGCTTCTGCATATTATGTAGTGCGCGCTGAGGCTTATTCAAATGGAATTTACTTCACTTACTGCCTGTAGGCTTGATTATCCTATGGAAATACTGTGCCACAGTGACTAAGTAGATTCTTACCAAAACCGAAAGCCAATGGAAGCAGATGTGCAGGACAATATTATGGCTAGAGTTGGGGTCGTGCATTTGGGGCTGATTGCCGTATCGCTACTCGTGCTAGCCGATGTCTCTGGCGGCTATGGGTGCTGCGTTCAAGAGCCTCATAGTACAAAGTTCCGGCGAGATGCTCTGTCAAGCAGCACAGGGGTGTGGCATGCTCGACATGCCAGCATGTTAACAAAGGCGATGAGACTCACATCACTAGTGACAACGATAGCAAGCGTGGTAGTTTCGGTTCCGACCGACATGACAGCACATCCCATTCCATTGTTAGCGCATGGATCGCTCGACTGTGGAGGATCAATTAAAGCACAGGCATTCGCCAAATAACTTTAAATGTAACGCGGAAGTCTACTCATTCACCAGTTTCAAAAGGCAGGAGACAAAGGACGCGTGACAGAGCAGAACATCTAACATCTGTTCTACGAAAACACACGAAAAACTTGCCGAACCTCAACAACACAGGTATGGGTGACTTAGTTACATTAATAATAGCATAGTTTGAGTCATTAGGGGAGAGGCGAAAAGAGATGTGGGTAAATGGGAATAAGACAGTAGGCGGAGGTGCTGGTGGCCGGATAAATACAACATGCTCATCTTCATAATGAAGCAGGAGGAGGAGGAGGAGGAGTAGGCTACACAGACGAGCATCAACGTCGAAGAGGAGTGAACACAAAGCTAGTGTCGTCTACTGAGTAATTTCTCCATCCTAATTATCCTCCGCTGATGACTCCTCTTCAAGCCAAAGAGTGGCGAAAGAGCAATCCATCAGTTGTTGATAATGAAAGCAATCTGATCGCCAAATCATTGCAAGCTTCACCTACCTTGGTTGATTCCTCGACCAGTGGCAAAGTCTACTGCTCAACGGCGCTGCAGGTCTTTCCTCGCATTTTAGCATTTTCTACTTTTAGAGTCTTAAAGAGTCTTTCAAAATAACAGCAACACAATCTAACACTTCAGAGTTAGAGTAGAGCAACTATTGATAGGGGATGAGGAGAGCACACACCTGAAACACATCCCTTTTATACTCCGTATCTGATGCAGCCTACTTCACGCATTGTTTCAAACTTGCCAAGCATGAAGCATTCTACGTCTCTGCCAACAGTCCGGAGGCCTCCACTTAAACAAGCAGACAAGAAAGATAGACCGACACGACTGTAAAATGCCTTCACACTAACACAGGCAAAAGCATGTATGCTGAGCTCAGACAAGATTGTGGATGGGGAGGACATACCTAATGACGCTCTGCTTCCACAAGATTTCGACAAGCTCATCTCCCACTTCAAAAAGCAATCAACCACTCGCTTACTTCAATTCCTACAGCCCAGTCGAGAAGATATTTCCTCACGGATATGATGTAACCAACGATGCACGAGAATAACAAAAATAGGAACTCACCTTCACTGCCCTCGCTATAGCACCCAGCTACGCAACCTGAAAGCAAAAGACACGGCTTTTAAACAGCAATGCAAGACAAAGGCGGTGATGTGCTAGAGAAGCAACATCCACCCTACAGGATCTTCTTGGAGGAAGACGAGACTTTTGCTATAGGATGCAATATTTTGAGCAATTGTATTAGTCTTTGAGTACAGTGTTCTCAACAGTGAGTCCTTCTTCTCAAACTTGAGCTTTGCTTGCTCACATTTCTCCTTCATGTCATACAAACACAACAGAGGCGATCACACTCCTTTTTGGACTAAATTCGACTGGTCTACTTGCCACCAGCACCACCTGTATGTGGTTAACATGGTAGCTTAACTTCTGCTCAGTTGTGATGACGGATAACATGTCAGAACGAAGGCCGAAACCACAGGTGTGAGGTCGCTGAACCGATGTCATGGTGAAAAACGTTTGCAACGACAACTATTGTCGAGCATCGAAACTAAGCAAATGATTGCGTTCAAAACGGAGCCTTCTAAGTCTGTGTCTCTTGCAGTTGATTAAGTCTACAGGCATTGAATTTTATCCACATGATCGAACGTGGTAACGGGAGTTTTGCCTTAAATCCATTAATGCGTGACCACAGTGAGGTGTCTTCCAACCAAAACACACAAGAACGTGGATTTTCAGCAGCTCTGGAGGCTTATAAGCAATTGGATTACTTTTGTGCTAATATGCTGCTCTAATCGCAAGCCTAATTGAGCAGATCCAACTACATCACTCTACTCAGCAGTCCTTAGTGCTTTGTGATGATGGCGTTCATTGCACTACAACATCTACTTCAGATCAGCCAATAGACGTCGCTCCTATTTCAGAGCCCAATCTTCAATACCAATCTGCCTATTAAATGAATAAGAAAGGCATCGCGCACAGTTGCATCACTGTCGCCCCTCTTTATCAGCACATGAGATTGTGCGTGGATGCATTCTACAGGCCCACTCACCTTTCAGATATTCCTGTCCAAAGGATGTGATTGTGCTTCATCATCCACTGATCTGACGTGGAATCACGTCAACTCACTTGTGCTTCGTTTCATTTCGGTTACCCACTGCGATGCAGAGGACAGTCATTTCAGTTCTAAAAATGCCTTTTTTAAAGCTGATCTTCTCTGTGCTTGCGCATTATGCAGATTCATTGCCTCAAAGGTAATAGTAAGATTTGCCTCAATGTCCAGTCTCGAAGCACGAAGACTGCAACAACAATGAGGAAGGCTTGATTGGCCCCACTTCAAGAATACTGGCGTGTGAAACTTCGGAAGGATGCAAAAGCATGCATAGTCTCATCGAATTGAACCTACGGATAGCGCGACTTATGCGATACTGCATGTACGATAGATGCTCTCTCTCTTTGGTTTGCAGGTAATCCATTTTGAAGACCAATTCGTGTTTTGCTACAAAATTCAGTGCATATGATTTGAAAATGGGTAAAATGTTTCGAGAAAGTGTGGGTAATGTGTAGGTGGAAGCCATAAGTGTCATTTCAGACGCCTAAATAAGTAGCAATTACTGTGTTAAAATGCGTAGGAATGGCAGACGTTAGGGTTTAAGCAAGGACGTGAAGGTAAGCATTCTTGCGCGGTTGCGGGAAGGTTTGTTACTTGGGTTACGGTTGGTCATCTAATCTGTGAAGCATTATGGGCATCCTCTGGTCGAGTTGCCTGGATAGTCGTCTTCATTTCAATTACAAAATAGGATATAAATGTTCATGATGCAAGAAAGGTACGGTTGCTACCCTCTTTGAACATTAACTTGCGTTTGTCACTCCTCGAGGGATTGACCATTGGTGGCACACATGTGTGACATCCCGGTTTCCCTACCTGCGGTCGGCGCCATAAACACGTTGTGCACTCTGCAGCCACCCACGGCGGATGGCTTTGCTGAATGGTGCTGTAAGCTGACAGGTTGTGCGTTTGTGAGTCTAATGTCATGAGCCTAGTTATAATTGTACCTACCAGTTGTTAAGCTGCAATGGAAATGTCCCCAGGATTAATGACTTCTGGCGGCACAGTGGAATAATAAAAGTTTGCCTAATGATGAGACCCTTGTAACAAATGTGTTACGCATGCAGTTGGTCATTACTGAGGAGACCTCTAGATACCGCTAATGTAAAAAATGAGTAGCCTCCTTGAGCAACACCAAATTACAAGGGACGATGTCAAATACTGACTCAACTTTCACTGCACCGTTCTGACATGTTGGGCAACTTTCGAGTCTGAACTAAGGTCAGGCAAGGTGTTATTTGCACTGCATCAATGGATGATTTTCATTAAGTACGCTGACACTTTTTATTGAGTGATTATCAGCCACCAGTCAAATGTTCACTTTCAAAAGGGAGAAGTCCACACCTATTACAAACTCTTGTCTCACTTCCTGTCCAGGGCCATTTGACATGCTAACACTGTCTCATGGAAACTCAGCCTATCCAGTTGGTCCGTTGCTGGTAAGCCAGCTCTTTTCGATTTGTCAGGGCCAATTATTTATTGCATTTTGGAGGATTGGTCAATCGCGATTGACGTCAGCATGACGCCTAGCAAAAGCTTCCTAAAAAAACTGAAGTTTACCCAAAAGGAAGCTTGTGCGTTATTGCCACAGTCATGGAGGTCTAAGTGAGCAGTGACTTTCCTGCAGTTCGTCGCAGTGTCGCAGACAGGCGTGTGTCAGTGTCAAGGGAACCGATCCCTTGTCAGCCAATGACAAAGCTGATCCCTCTGTAATCTCGAAAATCATAGACTCAAGCAAGACTTACCGGATTTACAATGCAAACAAAGTTAGCTTCCTCAACTCAAAAAGTTATAAATGACCATAGTTTTTAAAATGCCGCTTCTGCAAGAGGACGTGGTGGTGCACCAATGCCCACTGGTCAGTGGTGGAACCACAAATAATCTCTTGGGCTTCAACCCAGAGGACAAGCATTTTAGAGCTCAAAACAATCTTTTGGAAGAGAAGCAGCTCTGAGCTTATTTACTATACAGCAAAGGAGTAAAAGTAGAACCAAGCAACTAGGCAAAGAAAATGAGAAATTGCGTCTTTCTCTTTTTAAACATAAACCTTGACTCACGCATTATTGAGGTGGTTACAAATTTATTGCCGTAGAGGCACTGGTTAACTTTGACCCAACGCCCCATCTCGAATCACACCCATTGCCTCAACGGTGGATGAGGCTGGATTAGCCCATTTCTAAGAAAAGTAACCATTTTCTGGCAAGTGATGTTTGGGGAGGATAAAACCTGCATGAGTAAACACAATTTGATCCGCGGATGGCACGAATTATGAACAACTGTTAGCACAAAATGGGTTTTTTCTGTCCTCCTGTATTTCCCTTTTGCGAACACATTCTCTGTTGTTCATTCGCTGGAGACATCGCATATGAGTAAGAAGCTTGTGAAGCGATTCGAGAAATGTGCGTGCTATGTGCCCAAAAAGTCGTAAATATCACTCGAGGCGGCCAAGTGACATTTACGGTGGTGGAGTGCATGGGAAAGGAGGCCATGGGCGTTTAAAGAAAGGCATAATGTTTATTGTCCAAATCGCACCACGCCATTCAAATGTGAAGCATTGTGAATGTTCTCCGACAACGGTATACATGAAATAGCTTTGATACAGTTTGCATACGATCTTAGTTTTGTGGGAGTAGAGAATATCATGGTTCAAGAGAGGGCGATTGCTTTGCTCTCTAGATTTTAACAGATGGTAACAGTATAACATCATGGGTTCGCTTTCATCCTCTGCACGTCAATCCTTATGGAGCTGACTGGCGGTATCAGACGTACGACGCCTCAATTTTTGAGTCCGAGTTCAGCCTCACAAACACGTGACACACTATGTAGCCGGCCACAACCGGTTGTTGCGAGCTGTGATATGCACCGACTGGTTGAGAAAATATAATTTTAATGTTGTGAGTCTGAAAACAGTTACACTTTGCAACTCCCCTGCCACATTGAAATCAACTCGCCATACTGTCTGGCTGAAAAGTTGAATCTAAAGTGGTATTAAGCATAGAAGAAAGGTTTTCCACAAAGTATTCTAGCAATTCTCCCTTACTGTTGCGCACAAAGCATCCAGGCTGAAAGATAACTCTGGGAAGAGATAGGACCTCCTCAAGCAGATCTTTCTGGCATGCGCCAACTTATAAATGCAAAGGTTTAATTGAGTGATGCCTGGGTGGTTGTGCACTCATGCAACAGTGTCTTCGAAACCCCTTTTAATACAGCGTGACTATGGTGTGGGGCTAGAACTCTCTACTAGTCTACAGTCACAAATGACCGACTTTTCCACTCATCTTCTCTCCAGAATCAGTGAGCCGGCTCTCTCAACGCTTGCATTTACTGGTAATACCAACCGACTTTTGTTTAGCTCTTAAACTTTACGCAGTTCAGAAATATATGAAGTTATCCGCTTTGCAGGAAGTGAGAAATAGTTTCTATCGTAATATCTTCCCCCCTGATAGTAAGACAAACTCGATCCTATTCAAAGTCACCTGGCTTCATTGAGGAATCGAATGGACGCTGAGTCCACATAAAAAGTTATCAAAGATAAACTTTCCTTCACGCAGACACCTAAGATTTTTATTGCAACTCAATCTTCACTCAAATCTGGCCCACTATTGCGTCCACCTTCCTCCCATCTATGCACTTTCATTGTGTTGTAGAAGAAAATGTGTGCGCGAGCACACTATTTGCCAGTGGTGAGCTATTACTGATTCTTTTATCGTACTATGTCATCGAAGGCAATGAGACACGCATCGGCTAGTGACAACGATAGCGAGCGCGGTAATTTCGATTCCGACCGACGCGACAGCACATCACACCTCCTCGACTGCAAAGCAACAATATACGCACAAGCATTTACCAACTAACTCTAAGTGTAACACGGAAGTCTGCTCATTCACCAGTTCCACAAGTCAAGGGAGAAAAGACACGTGACAGAGAGAAACATCTAACAAACATTTTGCCGAATCTTAACACCACATGCATTGACGGCTGAGCTAAACTACTAACAGAATAGCTTGGGTTACTATGAGAGGGGTAGTAAGATGTGCAGATGAATGGGAATAAGACTGTAGGCGGAGGCGTTAGTGAGAGGAGAAAAAGACTAACGCCTTCACAATGAAGGAGAAGGGGAGGTGGAGGGGACTGCACAGACGTGCATCATTGTCGAGGGACAGTAGACAAAAGGCTAGTGCCGTCTGCCGAGTGACTTCTCCATCCCACATATCTTCTGCTGCTGACGCCTCTTCACACTAAAGAGAGTGACGAATGAGCAATTTATTAGTTGTTGATAATGAAAACAATCCAACCAATAAGACATTGCAAGCTTCAACAGTGCTGCCAGTCATTCCTCCCATTTCAGTATTTCCTGTTTTCGGGCCGTTTGGGCGAATTCCAGAATAAACAGGGAATATGCATTGAAAGAGGCGCACACCAACCAGACGAACAGAACAGATTGACACGACTGTAAAATGCCTTCACACTTACACAAGTTTGTGGACGAAGTGAACACACCTATCCACTCATTAAAGATCACTCGTGGTGCTTCACGTCCACAAGACGTCGACACACTCATCACCCATTTCAAAAAGCAATCAACTATTCGCTTAATTCAATTCCTACAGCCCAGCCGAGATGATATTGCCTCGTGGATACTATGTAACCAACGATGCACGAGAATTACAAAAATAGGACTCACCTTCACTGTCCTCACTATGGCACCCAGCTACGCAACCTGGAAGTAAAAGGTACGATTTCTCAGCAGCGATGCAAGGCAAAGGCGATAATGTGCTTGAGAAGCAACATCAAACTCACAGGATCTTCATGGAGGGAGATGAGACTGTTGTTATAGGTTGCAATATTTTGCTCAATCGCATTAATACTTGGGTGCAGTGCTCCCAGCAGTGTTTTCTTCTCTTCAACATCCGACTTCGCTTGCTTGCACTGTTCCTTTAGGTCCTACAAGCATAGCAGAGGCGACTGAATTAATGAGAGAGCTTCGCAGTCTTCCTCGCACTCCTTTCTTCAGATTCAATTCACCAGGTTCACTCGCCACCAGCACCACATGTATGTGGCTAGCATGGAAGACTAAACTTCTACTCAGTTGGTATGCAGAACCACAAGTAGGAGTAAAGGTCGAAACCACAGCTGTGAGGTTGCTGAACCGATGCCACGACGAGAACAGTTTGCAATGACAACTATTGTCAAGCGTCGAATGACTTGCCTCACTTGATGATGCTTTACCACCAGAAATCAGGGTTCGATGACGTATGCATGGACGCATCTATCACACCGTAATCGCAACCAACCGAGGTAAAATAACGTGAGGTATGGGAGGATGACGTGACAACCAGAATGAATCTAGGCTTGGGTGAAGCGAATGAGCATGGTAGACTGGGTGAGTCAGCATGACCTCACTGTCTGGGGGACACCGACAGTGGACGTGATAGTGACAGATTTGTGGCGACGACGAAGAGGTGAAAAATCCTGCCTCCAAACCATCAACATAAGCCATTTGACTTACACGAATTCGAAGATCTAGTTCTCGGTCAATGCGCTTCGCCTCGTCAAGCAGTTTGGTAATCTTAGTCTTTACCCTAAGCAAGTAGGCTTTTTCCACACGCCAATTACACAGCCTACTCTGCAAACCAGCCATTCTTTGACGGATCACTCGTAGTTCTTCTTCCTGTTGCTACAAATAAGACACTTGTAAGAACGAGGTAGCAAAGACAAGCAATTGGAACCAAGCATATACGCTAACCTTATACTTCGCTTTAGCAACTCCTAAATAATTGTGCATCTCTGACATCTTCGCCATTCGACTGGCACCAATTGCAGGCTGCGCCTGATATTGGGGTGGATGGCGTTTGCTGCGATTGCCACTTTCAGGCACACCTTCCCTCGCCTCCTTCATCTTTTTCTTCAAAGTTTTGTGTTGTGGGGATAATACAGCCTCGAGACGATCCCTTTGCCCTGTAAGGTGACGATTTGGTCGCAGGAGACGCACTCATTAAAATCTACGTCAGTACCCAGCTTCAACTCATCATTACCATATTCATTACTCTCTCTATCCTCACCTCCATCAGTAGAAGTTGCCTGATCCAACGGCATCGCCTCAGCCAATTCCTGCAAGACATTGGCAGTCTCTTGGGAAGTGACAGAGCTGGGTTTGGTCTGCCCATCGGACGAATTAATCTCCTCCAGCCTTCCGTTGCGCTTCACTTTCTTCCTTCTCTTCGGATTCTCCGACTGTGCGACTGCTCTAGCTCTCCGAAGGCAACAGACTTTGTAGGTTACAAACAGGCAAGTGTTGATTCCAATCAGACAGACCAAGAGCACAATCGCAGCATGGAAGCCGCCATCAAAAGCCCTGACTATAAATGAAAAATATACCGAAATCATTTTCAAAGAATGAAACTCTACTCTGTTCTTACCCCAAAGTAAAAAAATGGCCAGACTTACGAAGTAACCTTCCCACATCTTCCATCTCTTCGTGCAAAACCACCATGACTGCCACCACCACTGCCGCCAACAGCAACTGAAGCCGATTACCAGGTCGGTGCTTCCATCGCCTATATAAACTATCGTGTGCATCCGTCGATTTAAACAAAGTAGAAACAATTCGCAGTGTGTAGTTGTTCAGAGTGAGTAGGATGCAACTCTTTAATTATAGAAAGGAAAAGTAACTTTGATTGTGTAACCCTTGTGTTGTTTAAGTGCATTGTGAAGGCGAGAGGAGGGAGCAAAATTAGAAGCTGGTTTTTCAGAAGTAGCTTGGTTCTCCTAACGTGGACAGTTCTACCTTCTAACTCCTGCTAGCATGCTATTTACTGATTGTTCCGTCAAATGCAACAAAGACATCTAAGAATGTTCAACCTTTTCATACTAGTAGCAGTAGCAGGGTAGAGGAGAAGGGGAGGAGGAAGCCTCTACGCTGGTAACAGCACCTATGGACTTTCCCCTTTTCAAAAAGTGTAGGGACATCACGAAACCACCTCCACCCACCTGAAATGAGAAACCGGTATGTCCTGATTATTGGTTGACTACCCCACGAATGAAGCCGAAGCAGAAGCCAGGAGGTCGCCAGACGCTGGGACGGTGACTTTACTTTCCAATTGGTGGATCAGTCTGCACAGAGTGCCTAAATCCTTTTATGGCGATCAAGGCCTTACTTTCAAAGGCTTACATTTCGCAGAGTTGTGCAAGACCTCGGGATCTCAACGACACGCACAACAGCTGGCAGTCCGCCGAAAGGCGACTGAGAGGTGGGAAGAAGGAAAAAAAGTGTCAAATTGTGGTAGCTTAGAAGCAGGCAGGAAAGGGTCCAATCCCCAGAAGCTGTCACAGTTCTGAGGGAGAAGTTAGTTTTAGTAGAAAGTGGGAAGTTATGCGGCCTTGTTAAATCAGCCAAGTGAAATACGAGGACGATTACGGTGGTTACTGATTGGAAGGCAAATGTCAGAAACAAAACGAGTAGCTGTTAACAAAAAAACGACAAATTATTCACATAATAATACTCACTAACAGATAGCCAACTCTTTTAACCTCTAGAACTGCGTTTACTTGAAAATTTCATTCCTCAGATGCATAAAGATATGCATGCGGTAATTTAATTCTTTGTTGGTTCTGCGTCCAATTTCTGCTAATTCTGTCCTTTTAGAAGCAAATGGTGCTTACGTTACGTTTTTTTCAGCTAGAGTTGGCAGGATTTGTGCTATTCTCTCAATCCTTAATGACGCGAATTCTACCAGTTTCATTCTTTTAACGGATGTGATTGTTCTTTTGGGATAAAGTGGATGATGCCCACTGCCATCGGCAAGATGTTGTTGAAATCCCCTTTATTTGTCATTGCATTCCGATCCAAAGGTCTTTTGTGCATTGATAAGTTTCAGTACTATTTTTAAACCACTTAGGCGGGTGTGGAAATGACTCATTTGTTGAGGACACTTTGGATTTGCCTAGCTTTTCAGCAAAACCAAGCGCTTGACCTCTAACCACCACCTTGCCTATTACTGCATCCTTCTCATCTTATCACTTCCACCAGAACTATTTTGTCCCCTCAATAAATGTTTGGTGCAAAAATGGGTTACTTTCCGATCAGTGCATCGCTTCCGAAATGCCGTGCCATTCAGCAACAATAAATTGAGCCTGTGTCCTTTCCATGTGCCAATGGTGAACTGCACTCCAGTTGAGGTCTTTGAAGTCGACGAGGAGGCTAACATGACTTGTGCTAATGGAAGTAGAGATGACACCGTCAACTCAAACATACGCTCATTCCCTTACATTAATTTTTTTATAACCAAATGAGTTCACAGAGAAATCAGAGTAACATAACACCGCATGTAATATTCGGGATCATCAGACCCTAATCACAAGGGTCCCCATCCCCTCCTCGACGAAATTTTACTCTCATGTTCTGGGTCAGATGGGTAGACAAAGCTTGATAGTGCGCGACACCTACATATCAGTGGGGGTATCTTTCTCCATGACTTCCTCTCCTTCGAGTGTGTTAACGGAGTCTTCAAAATGCTCTATGTCTATCTGTCTACGCGCCATAAATCCCGACCACCTTGTGATCTAGTTCACTGGGATGTCGCCTTGCATCTGATGCGTGCACAGTCTCTACCATCAGTCCACTTATTGCTTACTGTCACCTTACTTTCCGTAACTTTGGCAATCAGCTTTCTCTCATTGACGGCTCACTTTTCAATTTCTTCACTTAACACCTAGCGATGCACAAAATGTTTGTCAAACTCCCGGCTGTGGTGACAGGCCAATTTCGACTTTTGGCAATGTACGCTATCCAGACGATTCAACCTCTAGGCCATGCCGCTAGCCATCTAAACTCTCTACGCGCTACTAATGCACATACTGCCAAGGCATTGTGTTTGCTCACGTCTTTGGGGAGACCTAGAGACGCCACAACTTGCCCTCCCCGTCACGAGGAAATCTGTTTCTCGATTTGGGAATTGAATGTTGTAAATTCAATCTCGTGTTTTCCAGAAGTACGCGTGAAGTTCACTCTTTATTGTCTGACGGCTCGGTCCACCCATAAGATTGTTCTGCATGGAAGCAATAACCAAAGGTAGAAAACTTTGTCTAGGCAAAAGGCAGCCCAATTAATTCCCCTCTTTGCAGAACACGAATGATTTGTTTAAGAACAGCTTTTGGCAAGGCTCTTTGTCATCATTAATAGCTGAAACCAGAGCACATTTTACCAAGCAGCATGTGCACAAGTTGAACACAAGTTTGGTGATTATTGACAGGTAAAGTAGGGTATGAAAAGACATTGTGGCGTTGTTTTTAACCTTTTTGGGAGGCTCGTCCACTCATATGATGTTAAAAATGCAAACAATCTTCTCTTAATTACTAATAATTTTGCCATACCGAAAAGTTTAGCCCACCGTTCAGGGTTCGGAATAAAACAGTACTAGCTTGTCTCGCAGCTATGGAAATGAGGCGAGACAAGAATTTAAATGAGGTGTGGAATTCTCTCATTAACACTGAAATTTCGAGTGAAAGAAAATCACACATTTGGGTTTACCGCCACCTAGAAGTGAAGGAGAATCGAAATTTTTACGATAAAATGAAAATTCGAATTTGACACGAAAGGAAGTCATAACAGAGAGAAGGCTGGACACAGCAGTGGGCTATTTTTGCCTAAAGCTGAGCTACAACACAAAGTAATTGCTTCTGTTAGGAGAAAATGTGCCTATTATAGTACTTCAAAGGAACACGGAGAACAGTTGCTTCCTCGAATGAAAACAGACAAATTATGGACACGGTAAAGTTTGCAGTTCTATCAAAGGAGACTTATGCTAAGATGCCTGTGAGCTCAAGTACTGCCGATTTCATTCCTCTCTTCTCCCAGCTAGCATGCCAGTACATCGGTGTCCAATCCGTGAACAGTTTTGGTACTACTACAGGTACTGAAATTAAGTCAATCAGGCAAACATTGCAAGAATGTATCGCGAAATAAGTGGCCATAAACAGAAGCGAGCAATTTTGTGCTTCAATGAATGTGTTGGTACAGTATGACGAATATCGATCCCACAATGAAAATGCGCCTTAATAAACCCCACTTTCAGTGCACACTTTGTAATTTGAAAAAAGAACCCAACTGCATGTAATTAATAGAGACAAAACATCCAGATTGATGACTGTGTTCAGTGAAGTGGAGGGATCTTGATATTTCAAGTTTTGAATGCAGGTTGAAAATTGACTGGGCTATAGACCACAAGCCCGCCCCATGTGCACATAGTGGAGCCGTTCTCCCAATGCGTTGATAACCAACTGCTTCCCCACCTTCAAAGCTATCAGGACTTACAAGTCCCATCTCAGCTCAAATGGCTGTGTGTAACTCAAGTCACGAGCTAGCGTTGACGCGAGAAAGAAGAGGATTTGCATAAAGCATCAAGGGAAGCATAATGCTAGTTAAGATGGCATGATACCTACCCGACATAGCATTCGACACGTGGTTATTTCTCATCCTCTCCATCGACCAACAAATAACAAAGAACAATTCGAGAACTCACAATGAGTGAAGTAGAGCAGGAGGAGCGGGTGAGTGGGAATAATCCAAGCCTCGGCTTCCAGAAGACGTAGTGATTTTACATCGTTTCTACACAGAATGTAAGAGCACAAAGGAGACCTAACCAACCAAAGAAAATCCATCATGTTTATAGCACAATGAATTCAGCAAGCCACATTTTGTGCAAAGCCTTCCAAACGAGAAGAATGCTGCCTCTATTAATAGCTGTCACAATCACACAATTTGGTGCGCCCCCAATAGGTCCGACGAAGATAAGCCGAACAGGTAATAGATGCAACACTTTTGCAATGAGGACGTGGAGATCCTTCCAATGAGTAAGTTTGAACAGGGTATCCACTATGACACCATTCGTTTCTGCTGAGAAGGGTCTGCGTGCAACACGTTCGCATTGTCATTTGTATTCCATTTTCTGTATTAAACTGCAGTATCACATTGTTGCAGTTCCTCGTACCATCGTGCAACTGCCCGGTCAATCGCCTTCAGTGCCTTTGACCAAGTCAGCACTTCACTCTCCGTCCGCACTATGAACTGTCCTCGATGATTGGTAAGGCTAGAATGGGTGCAGAACAGATCGTTTGCTTTACTTCCTCACGCGCTTCGTTGTGCTCGTTCTCTCACGTGGCATTCTCTTTCGCCCAATTCTCGGCTAGTTTATGCAGGGAACAAGCAATCTTAGCAAAGTCTTCAAAGAAGCGCCTACAGTAGTGTGCCAAGCCAAGGAAACTGCGGAGGTCTGAATGATTAGTTGGTGTTGTCCATGTCCTCCCTTGTCTCCTACGGTCCTCAGTGACCGCTATTTCAGAGAAGGTGATCGAGCACTGAAGAAAATGGCATTTTTTGGATTCAAAAGCAGTCCTGCATCTCATAAACGATCCAACACTTGCTTCAGGTTTACACTGTGCGATTACGTGTTTATCAAAACATGAATGTCATCGAGGTGGATTCTACAGAGTGCTTGCTGATGCAGATTTTCTAGCGTGCTCCTCACCATCATCACTAGGCTTTTGGTTACGGTGGAATCCGCCCCTGGCAGGGGGTTGCACTCGATGGGCGATGACGAGCTGAGCTAAGGTCCTACAGCATTGGTCAATGCTCGAGTCATGGGACAGCCCGTCGTCTACTGCTGTCGAGAATAAATCTAGCGAAAGCACATGTAGGATCAGTGGAAATTTGTGCGACTGAGGGTATAGGTGGATGTTCATCCCAGCGGCTTTTTATCCAATCTTCAAGATCGTGCTATCTTTGAAACAGGAACGATTCACTGACGCTGAAGCCGGTGTGGCGCCTCCCTTCCCTTCCCCTTCCTCTTTTTTGTGACTGAACCTGATATGAGGAGGTTGAAAGTATTTGGTCACCCGTGTTGCATTTGTTATGACAATCAGTCTGTAACGAACTAACAGGTGTTGGAGGGTAGTGCGGTCCACATCAGGCAAATGCAACTGCTTCTTCAGAACCAACTTAAATTATCAACTTAAGTAGTGTAAGGATTGCACAATCGAACATATTTTTTAATGCTAACGCCGAAAATTTTTATGCTACTCGCACCAAACCGTCATGCATTACATTTTTTTCTATTTCATGCCACCTAATAGCCTCACTAACCATTTGGCAGTTCAGCGCAGTGCGAAAGTCCGACTACCTATTATAGCGGGAAAACTCCGCTCCATAAGGACCAACAATCTCAGCCAGCTGGTCAACTTCGCAACCAGAAGGCGTATGGAAATTTGCTTGCCATCGGTCCCTCCGAATTCTAACAGATATTTAAACCCTACGCTACCCACCACGGTTCCCGCCACTTCGCATTCGAAGATCAGGTGAGCCATCCTATCCCTCATTCTATCCACCCCCGAATAGATCCCACTCACTTATGCAAATCTCCGGCAAATTAGAGGGACGCCCCTACTTTCCCACACCTCCACGAGACTGCTGTTATCGGAAGGGATGAAGATGATAGTGAAAGGGGAGATATTGTTAAAAGTCCCTGCTTGGAAAGAAACCTAGACAGCACAATTTAGTGTTCTCCCACCACTAGCCTGGTGCGTGATACTTCGCGTCGATGAACTTCGTACCACCAAAGCAGAATTCGATCTCGCGGAAGGCACCTTTTTTGCTCAGCAATGCACGGAAGCAAATGCTGTTGTTTTGCGACCAAATAAAGACACGAACGACTTCTGTGGCGCTCTGTTTGAGGCTGGGGTTGTTTCCATTAGCAAATTGGGTTAGCTTTCTCCACAGTTAACACATATCACTGACAGGGAAATGAAGGACCTGCGTTCACTGCTGAGTAAGTATGCGAATACGTTGTCATGGCAAGGCACGAAACTGGGACGAGCAAACATTGTCAAGCATACGAAAGACACCGGTGAAGTCAGACCCTTATAACTCGTATAGTTTATCATGGGCCATTCCGATAGCACTGGTAAGGCAGCCCGTGAATGTACAGCGATGAGAGGAAGTTGAATGCCGTAACTAAGAAGGACGAGTTCCCCTCACCCCATTATAAATGATTCATTGGATTCTCTGCATTGGTCAAAATGGTTGTCCGCGCTGGATTTAAAATCTGAACACTGGCAAGAGGAAGTGGCGGAAACAGACAGAGAGGAGGCGGCTTGCATGGTGGCAGACAACAAGCTTCGCAGTCTGTAGCGCTACAGCTAGTTCCAGCGTCCTTTGCAGACAGCACTTTCTAGTACCCCTCCAAAACACTGCATAGTCTATCTCGATGACTTTGCTGCTTTTGGTTGAGACATTCGAAGGCACAACGATAATGTGAAACTAGTGCCGGCTCGTCTTCGGGGCGCAAGTCTGACCTTGAAGCCAAAGAAATGCCAGTTTCTTCAACACTCAGTCATCTACTAAGCAAGGTTTACGGTACATCATTAATGCGCACAAAACCTGGGCATCCGTAAGGTAACGGACAGGTGGGAAGAATAAAAATCGCACCACCATTGGATTAGTAAAGGCTTTCACCATGGAAGCACAACCTGAATATTAAAATTTAAGCCTGCAAAACGCCTTTATTTCATACAGAGCTACAGTCCATATATCATCTTGTGTTTCATCGCCCATGATTCTCACAATGTGCTAAACGACAGCTCCCTCCGAGATTTTCCTATCAAGCAAGGAAGTGACAACTGGCCATGCACCATTGTGCGTGCAGCTTTCGTAAGAGGGCATAAGAAAGACGTTTAATATTGCAGGAAGACATCTACAGATACCCTACAACAAATACAAAATAATTTTAGGACAGACAGTCGAATAAGCATGCAGCGCGAAGGAGACCGTGTCCGAATATACAAACCGGTTGTCCCATTCAAAACTCACCGTAAATTATACAACTATCAGTGCCAAGACTCTTTCTTTTTAGTGAAGGTTCTCCCATCCACAACTACCTCGTTCGCACTGCACAACTCCGTACCCACCCGATAACCATCCACCTACGAATGTGCTCAGCCAGTAGGTTATGAAGATGAAATGTACGCACTAGTAGAAGATAGGAAATCACCTGACGGCATAGTTTAAGACAACCCATAAGTGTTGCACTGCAGATGGCACTCAAGAAACGAGGGTCCCCTGTAATAACTATGTTCTTGAAGTCTACCTTCTAGGCGGAAGGATGGGGGACAATTTGAATCTGGTTCTACACGATCTGCGCATTTACCCTGACATAGACAGCCTTACGTCCCGGCTTCTGTTAAGGATTATTTCACAACACTGCTGTGCTGAATTATGATTTCGGTTGCAACTTTGAAGTCAATCTCATCCCCGTTTGTCAGTGCTTCTTATAAAACCCACCCGAAGTAGGTCGTGTTGCCCACAAGTCAGTTTAAAACGTTCTAGATACGTATTTACCTAAGGCTCTGATCTTCGCTTAACGGAATATTCGTCAGCATTGTATAACTATGCCAATTCACCCATCCAACTCTGTTTCCAGCTCGAGCTAGCTGGGTGGCACTGAGGTGGGGACATAGTAAGGAGAACTGAAATAGACGCAAAACTTCACTCCCACAGAGCTCTTGATGCTGCGTGGTGTTGTAAATCAGCTTGGAAAGGCTTGTGCTTAGATGCTCAACAGCCTAAGCACCACCGTTTCCATTCCTCTCTTCTCCCTAATAGCATACTACTACATCGCTCTCCAATCCGTGAGCAAATTTCGGTGCTACTACAGGTGCTAAAATAAAGACGACCAGTTAGATATTGCAAGCGTGTACCACGAAATAAGTGATTCCATCAGAGATGGTAAATAGCTACATGGGAAATGCAAACAAGTGAGAGTAATGTGTTGGTACGGCATGAGGAATGTCGATACGACAAATGAATACGCCTTAGTAAACCCCACTTATTGCTGCATGCCCTGTAATTTGAGAAAATGCTTGAAACCATGTGCAATGACTGGAGCATTCCGGTGCGTCTGAAGGTTGGATGTTGACTGGGTTATAAACCACAAGCCCGGCTTAAATGCGCATCGTGTAACCATTCTTCCAGCACGGTGTTAAATACTTGCTTCCTCCACTCCAAAGTCGTCTGTACTTACAGGTCTCACTTCAGCACCAACTGAAAGCATAATGCTAGTTAAGATGGCATGATATCTACCCGACAAAGCACCCAACAAGTGGTCATCTCCCACCATCTCAACCAATCACAAAATCACCCAGAACAGTTTGAAAACTCACAAAGAGTAAAATAGAGCAGGAGGGGGACTAGGTGTAATCATACCTTCGGCTTCCAGTGATTCCACAACTTTCCTACACGGAATAGTAAGAGCACAAATGGGACCCAACCAACCAATAAAAATCCGTCATTTTTATAGCACAATGAGTTCAGCAGGCTACATTTTGTGCGAACCCTTCCAATTGAGACGGATGTTGCCTATATTAATAGCTGCCACGGTCACAGTGTGGAGCGCCCGCATAGGTACCTTGAAGATAAGCCGAACGGGTGGTGGATGCAACACGTCTTGCAATGAGGACGTGGATATCCTTCCAATGAGTAAGTTTGAATAATGTGCATAACTTAACGTCATTCATTTTTGCTAAGAAGTGTCTGTGGCACAGTGCTTCCGCATTGCTATATGTATACGAAGGTACACACAAGCGTTGGTACCACTGACCTGGAAATCTGCTTGAGTTGATGTTTGCGATGGTGGTGGTGGTTGTTTGGCGTTAAGAAATGGGTGATTTGTAAAGCTACTTCGTGGTTCTATTTGTTTCAACTTAATGGCAAGAATTAAGTTAAGTTTCATTCTTTGAAGATAATTTAAGCATGTTTTTAACTTATAGTCAAGGCTTTTGGTGGCTGCGTCCTCTTTTGGGCTGTGATCCTCGGCTTGTGAAGGTGAAGCTCATTGAATGTGGACTAGATCTTCAAATTAGTGCAAGTGAGATGGCTGATGCTAAAGTTTACTTCGATATTCATGTTATGGAGGAGGGATTATGCCTCCTCCCCTCGTCGCAAGTCTGTCACTATCACGCCTGGAATCGGTGCCCCCAACACATTGAGGTCGTGCTACCTCACGCAGTTTACCACGCTCATTTGCGTCACCAAGGCCTAGTTTTATTCTGCCTCCAATAGACACGGTCAGGGCATGATAAATACCTCCACGAGTATGTCACCGACTGAGGCACCTTCTTTCCGATGCTGAACAATAGTTGCTGCAAACGGTTCTCGCAATAACATCGGTACAGCGACCTCACACCTGTGGTTTCGGCCTTCGTTATGACATGTAATCCGCCATTGTAAATGAGCAGAAGTTGAGCTACCATGTTAAACACATACATGTGGTGCTGATGGCGTGTGCGCTAGTCAAATTGGGTTTAAAATAGGAGTGCGATGGCCTCTGTTGTGTTTGCAGTGCCTGAAGGAGAAATGTGAGCAAGCAAAGCTCGAGTTTGAGAAGAAGGACTCACTGTTGAGGACACTGTACTCAAAGACTAATACAATTGCGCACAATGTTGCATCCTATGACAAAAGCCTCGTCTCCCTCCATGAAGACCCTGTAAGGTGGATGCTGCTTTTCTAGCGCATCATCGCCTTTGTCTCGCGTCGCTGCCGAACAGCCTTATCTTATGCTTTCAGGTTGCGTAGCTGGGTGCTATAGCGAGGGCAGTGAAGGTGAGTTCCTACTTTTGTTATTCTCGTGCATCGTTGGTTATATCATATCCATGAGGCAATATCTTCTCGATTGGGCTGTAGGAATTGAAGTAAGTGAATAGTTGACTGCTTTTTGAGGTGGGGAGATGAGTATGCCGAGGTATTTTGGAAGTTCATCGTCATGAGGTGTGTTCTCCCCATCCACACTCTTGTCTGAGGTCAGCCTACATGCTTTTACTTGTGTCAGTGTGAAGGTATTTTGCTGTCGCGTCAGTCTATCTTGTTTTTCTGATTGTTTGAGTGGAGGCCTCGGGACTGTTGGCAGAGACGTGGAATGCCTCCTGCTTGTGCGCGCGTGTGTGTATTGCTTTTCTTAAAGCGAAAGGTTTGTACGGTGCCTCAAAATGCGGTTGGTGAGTTTGATACGAGGCATTAAGTAGACTGCGTCAGATACGGTGCATAGAAGGGATGTGTTTCAGGTGTGTGCTCTCCTCATCCCCTATCAATAGTTGCTCTACTCCATCTCTGAATTGTTAGATTGCATTGCTGTTATTTTGAAAAACTCTTTAAAACCCTAAAATCAGAAAATGCTGAAGTGGGAGAAAAGACTTGCAGCACCGTTGAGCAGGAGACGTTACCACTGGCCGAGGAATCAACTAAGGTAGGTGAAGCTTGCGATATTTTGGCGATTAGATTGATTTCCTTATCGACAACTGATGAGTTTCTCTGTCATCACACTTTGGCTTGAAGAGGAGTCATAAGCGGAGGACAATTAGGATGGAGAAATCACTCAGTAGACGACACTAGCTTTGTGTTCACTCCTCTTCGACGTTGATGCTCGTCTGTGTAGCCTACTCCTCCTACTCCTCCTCCTCCTCCTCCTGCTTCATTATGAAGATGAGCATGTTGTATTTATCCGGCCACCAGCACCTCCGCCTACTGTCTTATTCCCATTTACCCACATGTCTTTTCGCCTCTCCCCTAATGACTCAAACTATGCTATTATTAATGTAACTAAGTCACCCATAGCTGTGTTGTTGAAGTTCGGCAAGTTTTTCGTGTGTTTTGCAGAATAGGTGTTAGATGTTCTACACTGTCACGTGTCTTTTACCTCCTGCCTTTAGGAACTGGTGAATGAGTGGACTCCCGCGCTACAGTTAAAGGTAGTCGGTGAATGCTTGTGCATTAATTGATCCTCCACAGTCGAGTGATCCATGCGCTAACAATGAGGTGGGATGTGCTATCATGCCGATCGGAACCGAAACTTCCACGCTTGCTATCGTTGTCACTAGTCGATGTGAGTCTCATCGCCTTTGTTAACATGCTGGCATGTCGAGCATGCCACACCCCTGTGCTGCTTGACAGAGCATCTCGCCGGAACTTTGTACTATGAGGCTCTTGAACGTAGCACCCATAGCCACCAGAGACGTCGGCAAGCACGAGTGGCGATGGGGCAATCAGTCCCGAAGGCACGACCCCAACTCCAGCCATAATGTTGTAGTGCACATCCGCTTCCATTGGCTTTCGGTTTTGATAAGAAACTGCTTAGTCACTGTGGCACAGTATTTCCGTAGGGTAATCAAGCCTACAAGCAGTAGGTGAAGTACATTCTATTTGGGTAAGCCTCAGCGCACACTGGATAATATGCAGAAGCATTATGTGCAATAGGTTATAAGTCAAAAAATGCCCGTTCCGCAGTGATTGCATTTGGAATGTGGTGATCAATCAAGAATAGTCATGCTTATTCCACAATAATCTGTACCTAGGAGTTCAGGAGGCAACTCTCATCACATCGTCGCATTCCTCCATTGTAATTCCGTCGATCCGATAATACCGCCTCCTGTTGAAATGACTGGTGAACATTATCCCAACAAGACACGACACAAGCGACCAAAGACTTCACTGATAATGCACACTGCCCAGCATGAGCACTGCACACAGGGAGCAGGAAAGTGTATCTTGGAACATGTAAGATGATAATGGAACGCGAAGGCGGCCACCTACCAATGGACTTACATGATCCAAAATGTTGTAATGGCAGAAGCCAACGGGAAGATTTTGACAGCATTGAAAAAGTTGTTTCGCGCATGACGACTTTTTCAGGAAATGAAGTAGGAATAAATTACCATGAATTAAGGGGGACCAGATGATTAGTTGCAAATGGAATTTGTGCCATGCATCGTGGCACCATGTCTGATTTGAAGGGGCTTTACTACCCTCACTTTCCAGGTTTGCTTTCCATCTATTCACTTATCTTAATGTGGGCACATTTGGCAGACCATCAGCAACCTCTTGTGAAATGCATCAAAACAGAGTAAGCAAAGGAACTTGATGGTGACGCTTGAGATACGATGGAGTTGGCGACTTACTTTGGGCTTACAGCGATGCGACGGACAAGTAGCGTCACCGCGACAGCGCTCACCGCTTGCCTGTGAAGACGCGACACCGGAGAGCTTCACCTATCCCTGTTAATTTGCGCATCTAGGAAATATAAATAATAGTCTTACTTTAAGTTCGATAGTAATGTTTTCCCGCTGCAATGGATTTTTCGTAATGGCTGCAGCAATGCCATCATCGAATAGTTGGGTCGGTTAAGAGATGCACTCTTTGTAATAGAAGTGGGGTAGAAACATTGAAGAAAATAACTCGATCACCGGTGCCAGCATAAAGAAGACACACTACACGATGCTCCGACGTCCACGTTTTGAGTATGGCATTTAGAATCTCAAAAGTTGCAAAATAAGAACAAATAATGTAGAAATGTGGTTTAGAAGGTAGTGCGTTGGTAAATGAGATTCTCCACGGGAGAGCGCAAAGGAACTTCGAAGTGCCATTCAAATTCTTAATTATCGACAAGCCTGCACAATAAATTTGTTCCATAGGGGAGTACTTTGAAAGCATATCTGAACGCTCCATTTCCCCGTGACTAATAACAGGTAGCTATTCTCTAGAGGACTTAATCCTACAACCGCATTATCAGAGCATCTCAAAGAACGATCGACATGGGACGAATCCCAACTGCACAGGCTCTGTGTTACTTCGTGCTGGATGAGAACTACGACATGAGCAAAGAGTGTACCACTTCGTGAGACGTACCCTTCACAATGCAAGCAAACCTGTTCTGTCACATTATCGAATAAGCGACTGCAAGTTGATGCTATGAATTTCACAAGGTGGTAGTGTGAGAGAAGAGGAAGTAAACTGTACATTTTCAAACTAAGCCAATCCAACCTGAGGGAAGCTCAACAAACGAAAACTCTGTAAATACACAACAGATACACTTACACAACAGACACACTTTTGTACTAAAGTGGATGAATTTGCATGGAGATTCGCTTCTTGATTATTAATTGTATAGCATAAAATGAGTCAAGTCCTACTAAGAGGAAGCTGGAGGGATGTTGGTTAGGAGAGGGGAGGGATGAAGTGGTGGTGGTGGTGATGGTAATGGGCCATAAATTGCATCAAAGTCGAGAATACGTCCAACATACTCAGAGCAGAGTGCGTAGGCTTTAACTGGAATAGATTGGATGCGTAATAAAATAAGTAAAGGGCTTTCAAAGCTGTATAGCAACAATTTCACACGCAAACGCTAACTCGGTTCCCATTTGAATCAGAATTTCGAATGAATTTGAAACCAGCCTTTCCCAGCACTCCAGTAGGCACCTTCCAACGCCAAAGTTGTATTGGTGATAAAAACCGTTCAAAAAGTAATTCCATAGCAAGCGTGTGATCCTCTCGGCCCACATGGAAACACCCTCAAACATCGCTTCAGCAACAATGGTTGAGAAAAGCAGCAAATGGGGAACTCACAGCGTCCACACCAATCGGCCACCACAGCACATCAGATGGTTATTGTTTGATCTTATTTAACCTCCAGTATTTCCCTTGTTAGGCTACAGTCAGCATCAATTACTATGGTTGACAAATCTTTAGTAAAATCTCCTAAAATATCGCTGACTGGGCGATTTTGAAGAGATGATCTTGCGCTTTTGTTTCTTAATTCCTTGATGAATGGTGGTTTTGAAGGAACGCTTTGTACAGCCTTAAACTCTCCAATCCGTGATGTGACCAAAGTGGTGTGGTTATATGGCGACATCGGTTCAGGCGTTTATTCAAAAACACTAGCTATTCGAGGATTGGAGAACGAATGACAAATGAAAGGGGGTCGAACTATGACCAATACACCATACAGCAGGGAGTGGAAAGTTGGTCGCGTTATCAGTGTCCCACATACACGTCATGGAACAGGTTAGTGCACATATTCTTCATGAAGGTGACAAGTAACGACGACAGTGATTAAAGGTTAGTGTGGACAATAACGAAGGCATTGATTATCTAATCATCGGTGGGTTTATATTTTACTTATTAAATAGATCTACATTTCTTCTAGAGTTGTGATCGTTTGTTGATTCAATGTTGGCTTCCAATTACTGCATGTTGTAACATTAAATTCTTGCCGATTTTTAAGCAAAATGAGGGTCAATATGCATTTGAGAAAGCAAATTTGGATGGATACTAGATCAGGTTTGGGCGTGACTGAAATGCATGACTTGCCTCGCGCCAAGTCAACGACAAAATCTCGTTAGTCCTGTGATTAAGAACAAAGAATTATGCTTGCAGGAAACTATCCAATAGGCCGTGCATATGGACAGTGCGTGATGCAGTAGAAAAGAAGCTAAAATCGTTTTTGGATTGGCCGTCACATCGTCACGCGATGGGTACCACAGGGGCCAATCCCTACACAGCCGGTGGTGCGATAAATCACCAACAGCCGAGGAAGCATTTTATGCCAACGGTTTATCCTCTTTCAACGTCGTTCTTACTGGAACACAAATGAACCGGGCTTAGTGGTTCGGCGCAGTTCGATACCAGTCTGTGCCCTGCGATCTGTGCATTGGCAAAGGCGGTCACCAACCATGGGAATGTTTGCTCGATTTCTAACTAACTTTAACGCTAGAGTGGAAAATACTATGCTAAGTCAGTCACATGCAATTCACAGGCTACACATCACCTAAAACATTACATGGGAGAGTCCGAATCACGAGAGCATTGTAGAAGATCGGTAGGCACGAATTCGGACCTAAAAGTACAGTGAGCACAGGTGCAACGTGGAGCAATTAGAGACGTGGCGGCTAGTACATAGGCGGACACACCTCGGCACACAAGGCAGTTTCAAAGAAAGCAAAGGTGCAGCCGAAGAAATGGAGTGGGAAA
>MIEF01009410.1:0-25092 GCA_001870725.1 Taenia solium | reverse complement strand
GACTGAGCCCACGTGTGATTCAGCTATTTCAGTTACACCAGCTCATAATAAGTAGCTTGACCTTGGCTTTGACCTTCGAGTGGTTTTCAGTACACTTAAAGTTTATCCGCTCTTGGGAGCGAGTGAGGCAACACCCAGGAGAATATTTAAGCCATGGTCACCAACTGGAACCTTGAGGAAATAGGAATGGCACGTTGTCTAATGTGGCAGGTAGTCCCAGTAACATCAAAGTCTTTTGATTCTTTATGCAGAACTTTGGTTTACCATTTCAAAAATCAAACTTCTTCGAAGGCCAGAAATTTTACAGTTACACATTGTTTTCCAACCGTGTGGTTAAGAAGAGGATACATTAATGAAAGAGCTTTGCATGTGGCGATGTTTGCCATCTATGATGTCGATGTCCCGAGGCTGGTCTCAAATTTGCAGAAATCATGGACACGTTCTATGAAATTTACGAAATACCAGAGTGGCCGCACGCAATGCCACCAGTAATACAAAAGTAGGCATGAGTCCAAATAATCTCACATTTTATTGTATATCTCCATTGCATTAAAAGGGAATCTCTCATTTCTGTAGCACTCTACGAATATCGTGATTTCCCATGGAATACAAAGTGCTCATTAAAACACCAGTATGGGATCATCTGTGGGACATTGTACGGAGGACCTCATATTCACGTCGCTATAGAAACACACTGTCCGTCATGGTTTATGGGATGGAGGAAGTAAAAAAAAACCAGAAAGGTTTACGAAGTCCATTTAAATAGTCACCATCTCGGTAAATTATATTTCTACCCTTCCCTAATCTCCCACCTCTCTTTATGACCATGGAACTCTCTAGTTCCAGTAAAAAATGGCGTCAACTAAGTAGAAAAATATCTCTGGAAGTTAAAAACGACTTAAATCTTTGCGTGGATGGTTTTAAAGGCGAAGGATGGCTTGCTTATCTACCAGTTTCATCGAGCAGCCGTAATGGTTGGACTTTGACTGGGATACAAAGTCTGATCCTCTGAGAACAAAGGGGTGCTTGTAAGTGTAAATGTTGATGGGGAAAAAAGGAAACTAGTGCAGGGATAAGTAAAATCACTATCGTTTACTTAATGAAGGTTGAGCTTGCATGTGGGATTATTCGTTGCCAAAAGTTGGAGGACAACAGAAAGGCGAGGTTTTATTGCAGTTAATGCAAGTGCCAAAGGATCATTTCACCGCCACGTATTGGTGAAACTTAGTTCAAGCACGACTAACCCTTACTATACTGTATTGGTAAATATGGCCCGTCAAGACCTGAGGACCGGAGGATCTTTCAAGAGTGCTTTTCAGTGACCTGGTTTTCTACTATCGCATACCGCCCTCTCCACAAAAAGTATTCAAGTCATTTAATGAGAAGCTGATTTTATAACCTTTAAAACAAATTTGTAAATAGGAGTTCCTCAAGTCAGATTTATGACGAAGAATGCTGTACCAAGTGGTTGGAGCACATTCAGGCTCACGTTAATTATGCCATCTTTCATGCATTTTACAAGCCACGTGTCATCACTGGAAGGTTTTTGTGATTGTCATTGGTTACCATTTGCAAGATGGAGGATATGATGAACGCCATTTGCAGCAATGGTCTGTCCTACTACAAAAAATTAAACCTATTTCATACACAAATAGCATGCCTACCTTCTTTACCACTTGTCGAAAAAGTTGAAAGACTTTTCAAGGCGAAAGAACTAAGCCGCCCTTCCAAGTTGGAAAAGACTATCAGGAGTGACTTTACGAGTTAAAAAGAAAAGAATGATGCAAATAATTGCCACTCGAATACGATGCAGTGCTTTACCCGATTTGGCCTGATAGTCCACAGCCGGTGGCAAATAAGCCTCATACATGACCTACCTCGTCCTCATAAAATGTTAAAAAAAGTAATGATTTTAAATTTATTTTCGTTTAAAAGAACAAAACACTCAACGCGGCATTTCCGTTTTATGCCAAGTTGATGGCGCGCCTCAACTTGGCGTACAAACAGCCAATCAATGTCGAGGATGAGTTGGAACCAATCAAGAGGAAGCTTGGATGAATTTCCAACTTCCAAGACATCTAATTTGGGATTGTCCTCACATCACATCACTGCAGGCTATAAATTAGCCCATATAGGTGGGATAAACAAAATCTGCCTACATGGGCTCTGTTGGTTGAATTTAGACCAAACGCGTCTAGCTGTGAAGCTCAAGTAAGCAATCACAGCTGCACCATTTGTCAGTGAATGAGTCCTTAAATGCAAAGTCTGACTCTACTGCCTACCAACACGGACATTCCTCACTGTCAACTAAGCCTTCGTTTTGTTTTCGACGTTAAAATAAAATCTTTACTCTAAGATGAAAGCGAGCTAGTGGGAGAGTTGATAAAAAGATGTGTCGAACTGCTATTCCTTTGTTGAGATGTCTGCCGGTCACTCTGCTGCATTCACTTGCACTGTCGTGGGGTGAGAACGATCCGATCATACAGGCGACTGTAATCGTCGTCCTATTCCAGGGCGGATTGAGCTTAATCCGATAAAGACATGACCCAGAAACTACAGCAAACTTGTCCATAAATTGCACCTTTTTGCTTAAAGCAAAAGGTGCCTCTTTGAACGATGCATATATTGAACAGCAAAGTTGTGGTTTACATCCTTAGGTTAAGTGGAATCTCTTGATTCTGCCAAAGAGATGACTTGCTGCCTGAAGTTCTGTAGAGGGCGATGGTGAGCTATACGTGTGCATGGATGACCGCACCGCAACGATGGAAGTACACACCGTGGAAACTGGAGCACACTTTGTTCTGCCACGCTCCTACATGGAATCTCTGGCACCATGTTTGTAAACGAGTTGGAGTTGGAAGGATTTCTCAACCACGATTATTCGAACTCCACCATGCAGACAGCTCCTGGTAAGTAATCACCTCACCAGTCCGCCACACACAAAGCACAGTGTGTGTGAAAGGAATGATAGACCTCAAAGCTATTTCTTTCTCGTCTATTATGGAGTAGCATGTAACCAGCACTCATTCCTCTAGCAATTTCCACGACTCCCCTTTCCGTCAAAACTCCCATTAAACATGGAGGAAATTGATGCTGATGCCAAAGCTTGATGCTTCTCACACCTCAAGGGTTGAGTCAATCAACAGAGGAGTCAAAGGTGACAAGTTTTTTGTTATTAGTCAGCATTCCATGATAAGACCAGACCATTTCCACGGGCCACATTGCAGACCTCACCATGTAATAGGGGCAATCATTGGGAACCGAGTATGAGCACAAAAGTATCCAACTCTGCTTTTCCTGCCTCAACTCATCCCGGCCCACCTCAGCTCATATTTTGAAATCAAATTGTCCATTTCTTGCATTAGGAGAACTAATGCAGTGTCCAGATGGTGCTAAAAGGCTGTGATTGGCTCAACACTACTCTCAGTTTCACTCTACTTTGACGGACTTGGACTCTCCACCACAAGATCCCGACTTAAAGCACAAAATGCTTCTACATTTTACAAAGTAAATGCATACGACGTAGGTGCCTTGTTTGCATTTACCTCTTGGTTATAAATGTGCTTGGTGAATGGGGACAATTTGAATAGCAAGATGTCTATATTATATAGTCTGCTGATCCAAAAAGGGATGTTCCCAGAGGAGAAACGGTGATTAGTTGCACGCATGAATTCCCCGCTTCGGAAGTTACTGCGCAATACATTTCAGTGGATGGGTCACCAAACATGGGCGAGGATAACCACTAGAATTGCTTCCTTATTGTTAATACGAGAGGGAGGTTAGGTCAGCTTATTAGCAAACAAAGTGGGCAGTCAGTGAGGAGAGAGCTGAGGAGGCTAACCTACTCAACTCATTCCACCTTCAAAGCAAAATGTCACTTCAATGACGAATAGATGCAGTTGTGAATTTGTATTCGGAGAATGGGTTCGTCGTGTGCCCCTATAACGTTAAGCAGGGCATCAACTGATTATTCGACATTGACAAGTCTATCAACACCAGGTGTGTAGAGGAATCTTTCCTTTCCTCCTCTTCCCTTCGACCACTCCTGCTATGAGAAGGTTGGATGTTTCCAGACGTCTTCATTGTAGGCACAGGGCGGACTCAGGAGACCGACCACGTGCGTCCACGATTAGGTAAATATTGTCTACCCGCCTCTCGTCAACAAAGTATATTTAAAGAACGTAAGTTTTACACAGCCTTCTCGCCCTTGGCGCTACTCCCGTTGGTTGCCTCTAATTATGCCCCCGAGTGATTTCCTTTCTTCTACAGTTGTGTAGACTTCATCCGCGTAACTGACTGCGGGGACGCCTTTGAAAGGTCAAATCTCATTGTGATGGACAATTATTGGCTGGGCACGGAGCTCTGCGCTCTTGACGAGGTAGTTCATGAGGGAGAGAACTTTCACTACATGGAAGAGGTCTACTACTCCAAATGTGGTACATTTGCGATGCGTTCCGGGTGGGGAATGGGCTTGCATATTTGGACAGGAGCTCCCTTGTGACAGACGTTGGGTCGGCCCTGCTTGTCGTAGTATTTCATTTCCCTACTGTTAGACACTTGTGAGTCTCGTCGGAAAATACTGAACGTCTATTTTATCCCTTCTTCCGGACGCAATACGCACTTTGGGCCTTTGTCAGTTGTCGCTTCCTTGCTCGGTAGGAAGATGTCGGAGGGAACATGCATTTCGCACCTTGAAGATCAGTTGATGCGCGAGAAGGGAGCGTCCTAGGGGAAAATTTTAATCTTCAGGATGTAACTCTTTAATAAAAACCTTTAGCAGTCCAATCAGGGCTGAGGACGTCCTTACTCATGCAAAACTGACTATCAAGGGGGTAATTTTGATCTGTGGGAAATGATTGTTCCATTTGTAATTGGTTGGATGCAGTTCACACATGCGATAGAAAATGGAGGTGTACCTGAAGACGCACGCGCTATGGCCGTCTATCCATTCTAGAATTCTGCAAGAAGAAGCAACACAATTAGATGTTTACCCCGGTTTTATTCAACAACGACGAAAATGACGACAAAATAAGAAACTTTTTATAGTAATAGCCTGTGAACGTCACGAATAGCTACTTTTGAAGATGTCAGGAGTAATTTGATTCCCTAAAGATTGCATATCCCCTTGGAATGTGCATGTGTCAAAGCACGCCAGTTTCTGGGGAGTGATAGCTTGGTCGAATTAGCAAATTTTGCTCTGAAGTCCTGCAGAAAAAGTGGCTGAGTTGCAGGCGCGCATGGATTATTGCACTACCATGGTGGAAGCACACACACCATGGATATTGAAGAGCGCCTCATGTTACTTCACTATGCTAGCACATTTTTTTTGCTGGGCTTGGATAAAAAAGGAAAGGTGCAGCTCTCTGATTGTTAATGATGAAGAACAAAGAGCCTGTGATGCACGCTTTTACCTTTTTTACCTTGGGGTCGGCACACACCTTGGATTTGATTGAAATCTCAACCGTCACCATTTAGACAACTCCTAGGAATCATTCGCCTCAGAATTCTACTACAATCACAATGCACAGACACCTAAGAAGGAAGTAATGCATGCCTGTAAAGTACCCTGACGTCTAAAACCGGTGCTTAACAAAAATCGCTTCTCATCATCAGTCAATTGACAAGACAGCTGACAATGTCATAGGGTTGAATTGCGTTTCTATAGTGACAGAGGTGAAAATTCCAGGTTGACAGTTCCACAAGCTTAGTGTTCCTCACCTTCCAAATTAATGCAATTTGGCCAGCACCCATTCTGCTTCGAGTATGTCTAGGCCCTATCTTCTCCACCAAAAGCTCCAGTCTCGAAGACGTTGATGTTTATGTCAATGTAGGATGTTCGTTATACACTGATTTCAGTCCGCTGAAGAGGCAAAAGTGGAGCATTCGTGCTTTGGTGGTGAAAAGAAGAGACACTGCCTCCTTTCCGTGACCTCTACGCAAAATACCATCCAAACTGAACAATGCATTCCAGTGAAAAGTAGTGGTAGGTTGCCCTACTGCCGCATCCCCATTTGATGGCGTGCAAAATGTTAGAGGAGAGGCTTGCCTCGGAAATTTTTCAAGCCAGCCAACATCTGATCGTTAAGTAGAGGTGCTCAAATCAGCTTCACTGACTTAGTGCAACCGAATTTGAATGAGGGCCGATGAGGACCACTTGACACAACCCTCTTTACGCTCTTTAACGCACGTATATCAACAGTAGTGTGCAGTCAACTAGTTCTTACAGGTGAAAGCAACCAGTAGCTTGCCATGTCATAAGTATGAAGGTAATAATAATGAGTCGAGTGAATGAATGAATGGATCTGTAGCAAAAGGCGAAGAGAACGCAAGGAATATAAGTGGTTAGAGCACAAAAAGGCCTTGATTGGACTTTCCTTGTGCACTGCATAGATGGGTAGACGACTTGTTGACTGGTATGGCAACAAGGAGTTACCAAATTATTCGTGCAAAATACTAGTCAACTCAAACAAAATGCAATGGCAATTTTGTCGAAGAAAATAAGACAAATCATCACGTAACCCTCACATAGTGGAACATCCATCCTGAGCGCTGGCTCTCGTCCATCAAGCAGAGGCACTCAAAGGCAACCAACCAGGTTAGTTTAACATGTCAGTTGAGTGTATTTACTTAGTCTCTACAACATGGCATCGCAGTAGTACATTGCAAGGAGGTGTCATTCTGTTTTTTATAAAGACGATGGTAGTGATGATGGATAGCATAATAAAGCACTTGATGGATGCAAATGAAATAGAAAACAACGTACAGAAGGGCTCAAGAGCTCAAAGTGCCGCCCAAAGTACTCACATAAATGTAAATCAAGTGATAATGCCGAAATTGCAATTGTACTGCTGGGAATGAGACAAATCACCAAGTAGAGAGAATGTTGACTTTTATCAGCTCATTTTGACTCACTTTGTTTCAGTTCAACTCAACTGGTAATGGGATAAATTGAGCAATGCATGTTCATTCAACTACTCAGTCACCAGGAGACTATCTCTCTATCAGCTCCCAAAAATGTCTTGCTCATTGCTCAACACTCTCACAGTAGAAGCACTGAATTGTAAAGTTTCGTCAACAATACAGGTTTTCAATCGGGAGTACCCCAGACATGGGAATCACGATCGGTATATCCCTATCGATATAATTGTGGACGGTTCGTCTACTTCTCCCACTATGAATGCAAATACATCATTCAATAGATCTCCCATTTCACCTTTTTTGATCATTCACGCGGTTACTCTTCGCGCCTGCCAAATATGACCTAGTAATGTCTACATTCAAGCAGGTATTGTCTGCCCTTCTAGCTTGACGACTTCACACCGCACAGATGTTGTGGAGGAGCCGCAGGTGTTCGGATGTGCCATCCAGCATCCACCACTGCATTCTCAGCCTCAACTCATCCTGACCTAACTCCACTCAGGATTTTAAATCAAACTCCTCACTTTGTTGCATCAAAGGAACCAAAGTAGTATCTAAATGGTGTTAAGGGGGCCCATTAATGCAAACCTTCTTCCGAAGCCACTCTAGGCCTTCTAACCCGGGGCATTCCATCATGTAATCATCAAAAAAGGTAATACACTTTAATTTCTCAACTAACTAAACAGGACAGTAGCTTTTCTATATCTTTTAAGACAATTATGTTTGACATTGTTGCCTTCACATTTATCTCATGATTCGAAATATGTTCATGGCTCCTGAATGGTGTTGATTTAAACGACTTGTTTCCTTTACGTCACTCCCTTCTGCCTCTCTTAATGAAGTGCTTCATTTTATCTTTTAAAAGCGATTACTTTTTGAAAGGCTTTCAGGGGTCTTTTTCGATTTGGTAACAAACCGAGCCGTTTGTGAGGCGCATCTACCATAACACCGTGCCCCATCAAGTGACGATGCATTGAGGCGTTGGACTCCAACATGTCCCTGAATTCGGAAAGTTTTGACACCTATCATAGTCTGTTTATCAAAAAGTGACCTTACAATTCATCCACGGGTCTTAAAGCCCTTTTGCCCCTAAAGTGACATGACAAAGTATGTGAAGGTAATTTTTTGAATGGGTCTACTGTAAGACTCCGGATTGGCTTGTCGCACTACGAGGTGCCATATCGCCTGGAGATTGAGACAAGGAAAGTTATAAACAAATTTATTAAAGGGCAAGAGGGTAGGTAACAAGTATAAATGCCTCGAAAAGCGGTAGTGGTAGCCAAATTGGAAGTCAAGCTTCTCTCCACGGGCAATACCTAATTACCCCTAGATAAGGTCTGGTAATTGTGCTTGAGTTTATTCGATTGTAGAAGACCTTCGTTTCTTCCTTGACACTGCCCAAGACAGTTTTTTTTGTGATTAAGCAGCCGAAGATATCACACATTGAGGTTAAGGTTGTTAACGATCTAGGTAGCCGCTTGTAACTTGATAAGAAGTGAGCTTTAAAGGAATCCTTAGTCTGAAATGGTGTGACATTAATCCATGTGTCATTTGGGATGAGCACCCTATGGCTGTCAAAAGTGTTCGACCATCATGAAGGCGATAAGGTGCTGGATACTACAGTATTGCCTAGTTATTTCATCTACAGGGATAAATTTGTTCCCTTGACTCCAGCTTCTGCCACCTTCGCCTACCCTCAAAATTGACTCTAAAAGTTAACGCAATGACAGGGAAGAGCAAGAGTCCATCAATTATAACAATACAATATAATCCATTAGGAAGGAATTGTTTAGACTTACCAAATTGATATTCATTCAGTAGAGGTTTCGTTCACAAGAAAGCTTAAAGCGCTTTTTTTAAAAAAAAGGAAGCCGTCAGCCAATTTATGAATACGCACAATCGGTGGTGATAATTACAAATGTTGTATTAACATTTTGAATGCTGAAGAAGAAGTGGTGGTTAGCATGCTTTGAATCAACCTTTGCTAAGTATGACTGCTAGAACTCCTTGGTTATTGCCAGCAAGAGAGGGAGGAAGGATTGGCGGGCTGAGCTGCCAGAGCTATTGAGACAACCATGTCAACAAATAACTGGTGTCTCACATGTCTACCTACAGTCATTAAAAAAGGACTAAACATTGTCTCAAATAAAATTTGGGGTGTAAAATGTAGCCTCTCGAGACTTTCTTGAAGGCAAGAGAAGGCAAAAGACTAGAAGAGAATGCGTATATTCAAAAAACAGAGGGTTCGGGGATGTTGACGTGGCCCGGAGGCCAGCTAACCCGACCAGGACAACAATGATCACCTCAGTGATCGAAACCGATGGTCAGAACAAACAAAGCATTACACAGTCCCTGATGCTCTCCTCGGTCAATCTCCCGTCTCAGCCATCACAATGTAATCAATGCCGGAAGAAACAGCCACTAGCAAACAGTGCCAGTCATCGAAATTCGAGCCAAATTAAGGAGATTCTTGACCATCACGTCACTGATCCCTTTTGGCGGTTCGAATGGACCCAGAGTTTTGTCGGATTTGAAAAGTAAATTTCATAGTAAGTGGTTCTGCCCGGCATCAGCGTGTCCTTAAGCAGGTTTGTTAGGAAAATCTCCACAACGAAGAGCTCCCGCGTGATTCATGGCTAGTGTTGCTTCAGTTGCTAATAGAATTCTTGAAACACATGAAGATGGCGGAGATGCCGAAGGCGGATGTCGATCTTAGCCCTTCTGTTATGGAACATCAGGGATTCTCCCACCCTTAGCACATGCACTTCCTCTAAACATCTAAAGTTTGGCACAGGGGGTATAAATCGGAACAGAAATGCATTGAAGTGGAGTCCGCTTTCGGCTGCCACCGGTGTAGCATCCCTAGACTTCCTTGAAGGTAAAAGGAGGCATAGCACTAGAGCGGAATGCATACATATATACTCAGAAAAAAAAGGAAGAGGTATTGGGGCTGCTCGCATGGCCCAGAGTTTAGCCCACCCAAGCAGTACAATATGGCCACCTCAGTGACCGAAACCGAAAGTGGCAGTCAGAACAAACAAAAGACTACGCTAAGTTAGTATTGTTTTGTGATCTCCTTCAATTTTTTTTATTTCTACTCCTGACAGCTATGAGACCACTGCTACCAACTGGGAGGAACTCTTTTAAAACATTTGAAAAGGGGTAGTTTGACACCTTGTCACTTGCTGATGTAGATTAAGCCAGAAGGCAGACTTCCAAATGCAATTCTTCTTTCCTTCGAATTCTGTAAAAGTAATGTGCCTTCTTTTTGATTTACTATAACCCGTTGATGCGTTCTATACTTGCAGATCCCCAGATCTCTCGACTTCGAGATCCATTGCCCGACTTGCCAAGCATCGACTCCCTCCTCTACATATTACATTATACCTTTCATTTCTCCACACAGTCTTCCCAGCAAGGGATGTAAATTTTCTTCATCACCATCAGTTACCCACAAAGTATCATCGTCTTACCTCCGCCTTCAAGCATTACATTTGATCAAGTCCCCATTGTATGCATAATTTTACTCCGCCATAAAAATTGGTACCCCAGATTGTCTTGAGAGCCATTTGTCTCATGGCCAACAGGTCAAGGTCACCATCCCGCCTACTGTAAAATTGCCACATTCCGCTTTTTTCCATTGCAAACTCCACTTACAACCAGTGAAGATTAGCAGTCTCGATTTTAAATATTGCAGAAACAATTTCCAGTAGAATGGACCTTGTTCCACACCATCAACTATCATTAAGGAGTTATTTGGCCCAACAAATCGATCCTCTCCTAGTTGTTTACACAATTTCCTTTCGAAGAGGTGAATCTTTCTCGAATAGCAGCTCACCTTTGAAATGGAAAAGGACTGGATGGATCTCAAGCTGATGAGATGAAAATATATGGGATGTGGGGATGACCGAAGTCAGGCTGTGTGTCAGCGGTTCCCCTTCCAACATACATCATCTGACCGCCTTCTCACCTTGCGTAGCTAGCAGCACATCCTCAACATCACAACACTAACCTCCATTACTGACCCTCTGTACTGACGGTTAACACAAGCCAATTATTTGCTCCGAGGGAGTGTCAACCTCTTTCTTGATTAAATGGTTGCCACAACTTCTTGTCCGATTGGTGTTCTTGTGAACAATTCACAAATGGTTTCGTATAAAATTTCTAGTTCCCGTCAAGCACGTTTTGTACTTAACGTACTTTTAGACTTTATTGCTGCCATGAGAGCGTATCCATAAAAGAGGCGTGAAAGCAGATTCATCTCGTGACTTGATAACCGTAACGTTAACTCCCATGTTCCCTTTTTTGCTTATATGGTTGACTACAACCCCACAAACGTTCCCATTTGGAAGTTTTGGAGGGAGCTTTAAACCTCCCGCCCCCTGACCAGTCTTCTTTATGAGTTGGTGTCAGGAAATACTATAGATGCGTAACAATAACTCCACTTCGTGACTTCGCTCGCCTTCGCCGTTCTCAGACAAGTCAGCAAGTCGAAATGTCGGCACAGAAGTCGTTGTCTCTTGAATGGATCTAATTTCGAACTGCACATGATCTGCAATCAACTTCCAAGGTATCGCCTCATAATTCAAACCGTGGTTTGTCAATGAGGTCTAACAAAACCCAAAGATGTCCGGAAAATTTCTTTAAGGACAACTGGAAATAGTAAACATACAGCATCGTTCAAGCAGAAGGAAACCTTAGCCGTCCACAGGGATGGAGACGATGTTCTGCTTCACTGCCCCTCCAAGACAAGACCACAACATCACATCGCTAAGGTGAAAAATGAAAATCATATAGTAGTTGGGTAAAAATGTAATTGATATTTTTTCTAGCTATCCTCAAGTTGAACCAATCACGAGTGGGGGAACAGAGAGAGTGAGTTTCTATGAAACATTTAAAAATCAGTAGCCAATTGGATCAGCACGTCGTTTGGAGATGCATAGCTCTAACTCCATTAAACGGAACTATGGCTCACTAAATAAAGGTTAAATTTCACAAAAGGTCAGAAAGTTAAAAGTAAGTATTAAATACTTGGGGGAATGTGGGCATTTTGACATATAATATTAATTAAATCCACTCATGTCACGGACAAAATTATGCATGGGTTTATAGGCGAGGACAAGGATTAAACAGGTATGCTTATGGTAAGTACTACCAGCTGCAAGATAGATCTCTGAGGGATAATTCCAACGTTGCTAAAGCGACAAACATGTCCAGTGAACTTAGAAAGGTGCAATTGTAGCGCCCTGAGTCTTCCTTGAAGGCAAAGGAAGGCATAATGCTAGGGCATAGTATGTGTGTATAATTAGCAGGTAGAGGGAATGGGGCTTCGGACACGGTTAGGAGGCCAGCCTCACCCACCTAGGGCAATATGGTCACCTAAGTTACCAAAACCGACAGTCAGAACAAACAAAGTGTTACATAGTCCCCTCTTCTTCCCAGTGTACTTCGACACGCTCCCCTTGGTCAACCTCCTGCGTCACCCATCACAACGCAATCAGTGCTGCAATAAACGCCTACGAGCCGACCATGCCTCTCATCTAAGAGGAGATGCTTGATCACCACGTCACCGACTCCTCTTGGCAGTTTGTCTCGGCTTGGAGTTTCGTCCGCTTTTGGGAACTAGATCCAAAGTAAGAGGTCCTGCCGACCATCGGCGTGTCTACAGAGAGACGAAGTTCATGGGATATTTCGGTAACCTAGCTTGTCAGAGTAAGAGGTTTCGTCATGGTTGGGGGAGGTTCTTAGAACACCGGTCGCCCTAAGCGGGTATGTCAGGGAAATCTCCACAACAAAGCCTTTCTAGGTGGTAAACAACTAGTGTTGCCACAGTTGTTAATAGCTTTCTTGTAGGACAGGAGGATGGGATAGATGTTATGGAATGCCCGAGATTCTCCCATCCATAGCACATGCACTTCTTTTGTGCCACTACATTTGTTGCAGGGGATAGAGACCGGGATGGAAATCCCTTAAGGTGGGACCCGATTTCCGCCCTCAGCAATGTAGCGTTCTGAGACTTCCTTGAAAGCAAAGAGAAGGCATAATACTAGGGGCTGATGACGGCCTGGAGGCCATCCAACCCGGTTAGGATAGTATGGCCACCCAAGCGGCCGAAACTAGCAGTCAGAGCGAATTAAGTATTGCGGTCATAGTGAGCCTAATTAGCGGCACCAGTAACCATATAGTAGCCATAGGTCGGAAGGATTCTGCGCATCATTTTTATGCATCTTTTTGCAAGAAAACTGAATTCCAGACTTTTATAATATTGTATTGGGAATGTACTTTTCGCTGGGACAAGCGGTAATGTCCAAGGCACAAGTCTGACGTGACCCACTTGACACCAGGCAGCCTACACTTGGCTCATGTGGTTACAATTTCATTCTACCTATCATAGTTTATGGGCCTTAAAGTGTCAAGAACCAAAAAGGTTAAAGAGATTCATTCAAACAGTTACGGTTGCATTTTCCAGCTCCTTTTAAATAAGTCCTGTTTCTTCTCTACCTTTACCTCTCCCTTGCCTGTCTGGTGCCAGTGGAGAGTGATGCTATTCACGTGGAGACATTTGCCCATTCATTTCCATTCTTTTGGCGCAACTTGCCGTGTAGGTTACCACAGGTTCCTACCACTTTAATTGAGCAACCGTAATAGTTGGACCTTTTGCAGGGGAATGACTGAGACTACCGTGTACCACTTACACAAAGTGTGCGTTTAAGTATAAGTGTGAATTGCAAGAAAGCAAATCGTGTGGAGGTAAATGGAATTATATTCGTTCACCAAACGGAGGCTGCGCTCTCGTGGTGGACCATTCGTTGCCAAAAATGTCAATCGGCGAGTCGGTTGACAGCACGAAAGCGAAGTTTTCCTTGCAGTTAATGCACGTGCCAATAACTTATTACCCTGCTGGAGGTTTGTGCTAGCACTTGAATCCCCAATTTACGGCAGTGGCAAATGTTGCATGTTCTCCAGCACTAACTCTCAAGACTAGGAGATCTTATAACCCATCACCACACATCACATCCTCCCCAAATGCCATCCAAATTGTATGAAGAGAAGCTGGCCTCAGATTGCAAAGCTAAGACCCTCAAACCAAACGCGCCGGCTAAATGCAGCATTTTTCATGTCATCATAAAGCACGAGTCCCAGTTACAGGGCATTTGAATGGTGCACAAGCGGTTGTCAAGCCTTGGAAGTCGAAAAAACAAAAGATATGTTTATTTAATTCTGGGACAGAGTTTCATTCTAACACTAAGACAATAAGCTTTAATTTGTGATTGAATAACAAATGCATATCCCATCTCACCTCTAATTAAAACTAAAAGATTAAAAAAGAGGAAAAATTGCTTCTCTAAATTAAAAATATTATTGTGCATGTCAATGCCATTGAAAAAGGGAGAACTTTGTGCAAAGGTATGCGAATTGAACATGATACTGTAATACTTTGTTTGTTCGAACTGCCGGTTTCGGTCACTTGGGTGGCATAGTGTACTAGCCGGTTGGCCGGCCTTTGGGCCGTGCCAAGAGCCCCCAAGCCCTCTGTTTCCAGAATACATATTCTGCCCCAATACTATGCCTTCTTTTACCTTAAAGGGAGCCTCGGGACGCTACAGATACAGTCTCTGATTCGCCCAAATCCAGTGTAGCCTAAAATTTAATGTGAATAATTTCGTCGAACCAAAAAGTCGTCACCAAAGTGAAAATGCTTTAGGAGACATTTATTTGAAGAAAAAAAATACCTGAGGTAGCATTAGCTTACATTTGGTGACGCTACTCAAATTTAAACCCATCAAATTGGTGTTCAGAGCAGCTGGTGTAGCGTCCCGAGACTTCCTTTAAGGTAAAAGAAGGCATAGTGGTTGGACAGAACACATATTCTGGAACCAGAGGTATCGGGGCTGTTGGCACGGCCAGGAGGCCGACCAACCGGCTAGTACACTATGGCCACCCAAGTGACCGAAAACGGCAGTTCGAACAAACAACGTATTACAGTCGATTCTGTTCCATGTCCAAATAGAATATGTTTCTTACCTTCTACCTGTTGCCAAAGCTAAACCCTTTTAAAGAAAGGGAGAAGTGCTCTTTTAAGTTAAAAAGACTATTTGTGTTGGTTGTAGCGTCCCGAGACTTCCTTGAAAGTAAAGGAAGGCATAGCACTAGGGCAGAATATATATTCTGGAACCAGAGGGCTTGGGGACTGTTAGCGCGGCCCAAAGGCCGGCCAACAGGCTCGTACAATACGGACACCCAAATGACCGAAAATAGCAGTTCAACCAAACAAAGTATTACATTGGTAACACATAATGCATCCCCGTTTTGTATCTTCCATCTTTTACGCGTTTAAAACAGCTCCGTACAAAGTAGACAGATTTTAAAGCACTTACGAAGGTTTGCACGACTTACTTAAACAATTGAAACTACAGCCACGAGCGTCCTTTTAATAAGCTTTATATCTCCCACTTGCATTTGATAATGCGATTTTCTGGTGCCAGTAGAAGACTATGTTATTCACGTGGAGAAATAACTCCACAAGAAGTCGAAAGATGAGGCATTTTTGTGTATCGGGTGCTAAAAATTTCCTCATGGATGATTTTAAAGGAGAAAGCTACTTGGCATGTCGTCTTACTCTATTGAGCAGTCATGAAAGCGTCAGTGTGCCCCTCCTTCAAAGTCCGATCCTCCGGGAATAAAGTGTTGCGCGTGAGCAGCAGTGTGGAGTGGGAAGACAATAAATCAGGCATGGACAGATGATGTCACGAAGGCTGCGTTTTCATCCTGACGCAAGCAATGTTTTCTTTGCAGCTAGCCCAAGTGCGAAGGGCCTATTTCCCAGCCACACTTTGCTAGAGTTGACTCCTCACTCGTAAGTCCCCAATTCACTGCAGTGGCAAATGTTACATGTTCTTCCAGTCGGGTCTTCCGGTGGTCTGGTGGTCCCAAACACCAGCCAAATTATTCGAAAGGAGCTGGCTCTGGATGCTTGGAACATGATTGCAAAGCAGCGGCTCTCAAATCTAATTCACCACGGTGAATGCAGCAGCGATTGAATCCAACGCAGTTATGTACACGTTAGGCATGTCATTTTTTGTGTCCTCATAAATCATTGCTTGCCACTGCTATAAGCTGTTTGAAGGCCGCGTCAAAGATTGCTATTTTTTAAAGTTGCAAAACAAAAGGTATGGCGACTCAATTTTGTAGCAAGGCTTTGTCCAGCCATTAAGGCAGTCAGTTCCACTCAACGTCCCACCTGTTGTCAAAGCTAAGTCCTTTTAGAGGAAGGCAAAAACGTCCTTCTAAGTTTATAAGACTATTTAGGAATATTTCTTTATGGTTAAAAGAGAAAAATAATGCACAGAATTGCGCACTAAATATAATGCTGTGCTTTACATCATTTGGGACAAAATTCAAAGTGCCATCATGAGGTGGAGAAATGAAAGCAAAGTACTTCAAGAGTCTTTGAATGCAATAATAAATTATGCGCAAGTGAAATTTTTAATTTTTTTAAAATTCAATGGTGCACATCAACTTGATGTGCAGACAACCAATCAGCTTCAAGGTCGAGGTGGAACCAATCAGAAGAGAGCTGGGGTGCTTAAGCGACTCATTTAAAAACAAAACATTCAAAGTGACTTTTTTTTATTTTCGTCAAATAAATGAAAAACTTCAGACTTGACCCATCCAACTTGGTGCGCAGGCAACCAACCAACGTCAAGGTCAAGGCAAAAACAGTCAGGAGGGAGCTAAGATGGATTTTCACTTCAAAGACATCTGATCCAGCATCGAATTCATCTTCGTCGGGAGCCCAACAAATTGCCCTGTCAGCTCCGCAGTCTGCTCCTATGACTCCTCCACATGAGTTCATATTATAAATAGCCCATATAAACGAGGTAAATAAATTCATCCACATAAATTCTGTTGAATGCTTCCACTGCTTACTCAAATGTGCTGGTGTGCAGTATATTCATTCGTGCTCAAAGTTCTGCACATTCGCCGTCGAGAAAGCATGACATTATGAGTAGGGTTTAGTGCTTTTGCCTCAAAGGTCGGCCAAGACATCATGCTGCCAATATGGAATAATCTCCTCCAAACTCGTCCACACAGAAGGTGCAGATGAGCATCATAGCTTCATCAAATATCCTCCACATTCTGCACCACTGACTCGAAACATTTCTTCCATTTCTTGTTGGTTGGTGGAATGGGACGTGGTTTGCACGTGTGGAAAGTGATAGAGGCATCGTCGAGGTCGCATTCACAGCTGACTCTCCTTCCATCTTCGGATTCCCCAGTCAGTCAGTAGCGTAACATATTTAAAATTAGTGACGGTATCAATGGTGGAGGTGAAGTGAGATGTCAGCAGCGGAAGGCACAAAATGCTTGTTTCTATCTGCCATAAACGGCACTACTGTGTGATGGAAGGCTTGATGCAGAATTCGATCCATTTACTTCCCACGATGGAATTCTTATGAATTGTACATTGTATGTGTCATCACCTCCTAGAATGCTAAATGGAGAAGAAGTTCAGCAAATAGCGCAGGAAGAATGGTTTGTACAGTTGTAGGCAAGGCTGTGTCGAGTCAGCGCTGCACCTAGAAGGCTGAGAGAGGAAGCTGCATTCGAGCCCATCTTAAGACTATCTTCTCACCGTTACCATAAAGCGTGGTAGTGTGACAAGTGCAGACTGTGTTTGACAGGTGCTGACAAATTCCTTACCCAATAAGTTGTGAGTGGCTCACAGGAATTGCAATCAGCCCATAATTTGAAGCCACTACTTAATCGAGGGAATGTTGACTCTCTTCCCACCACTGAAGGCATCGTTTGGACAGCCGAAGTACTACATCATAATAGAAGTCTAGCTTATTCATACTTTGAGTGATAACTGACCAAAGAGCACGAAGTGAAGAGAAGAGAGGCTGTCGAGAGGCACAGCTGTTTTTCTTATAAAGATTTTATCCACACCGGTCTAGCCTGAATCGCTGCCGAGATTGCCTTCCTTGAAGAGAAGAAGAAACAAAGCATTAACACATGGAGTGTGTCTTAACGGAGCTGAGTGGACTTCTGTGCACCGGGAAGGGAAGCATCACCCTTGCATGCCGTTGATCCCACCTGGAGGCGGAGGAGTTAGACGTTGCCAGGCTCAGAAGCTATTATGGAGAAGCAAACAAATGAGGAATACTCTGTTGTCCTACTGACCTCGGGTAGGAGAAGGAATGCAATTTGTATGCTCTGTAGGGCACTTGAGCTGAGTGAGACGAAAATCTCTTCTTCTATCAACTCAATGGCCAATACTAAAACCAGTGGTCCTTTCACACCGACAAGCAGACTACCTGCGAATCCCATCACATTAGGAGTTTTTGTTTGTAAAATGCAAGCAAGTTAGCGTCACCTACTGCCATTTACAACCTCCTTTTTCTTCTCCTGCAATAGTTTCTGTCAATGGCGTGACTTGATGACAGGTGAGAAAGCATCAAGGATAAAGATGAAGGGGTACCTCCACTCTCCTCTCGAACACGGCAGGACAACACGAAGGGCAAATTATGAGGTCCCTGGCACCGAATACGTTGACTCTCCGCTTCACAACACAGAAATTGTCTTGGGGATGTCGAATCGTGAATGCAATGCTTTCGGCCTGTTTAGAGCATGTTGGAATATAAGGGGCTAGCTACCAATACAATTAGGTCAACTAGATAGTCAACCAACAGTCTCCACTCAACGATACGTAGATGAGTGAATGAAGGAAAAGGCAACTTGGTGGCCGTCGGGGCCCATTTTCTTTCGTCGTCGTCGAATGCATCACTGGTAATCATCTCTAGGTTTGGGAACCTTTGGCTTCTGAGAACCGAAATCGTAAACATTGTTGTACTCGGCGTAAAAAGGAGACATCAGATTTGCCATCTGCTAGGACGAATGGGCCGGACTTAACAGTGGCGATTTTAATTTACTTGGACAGTAGACATGAGTATCAAGATCTGCAGAGAGCTTTTCAAACAAATTATTCGCCAAAATAAAAATCATTTTGTGGAGAAACGCAGGCTAGCTGTGGCTTCCATGTTGATGGCCTCTTTTCGCAAGGGATTATGCACCGAGCTCTGATCCCCTTCGTTGCTGTCGAGGCTATAAGGAGATGGCAGTTGGAGCATCATCTCTGCTTCACTTGGTGAGAGCGGTCATGCAGAACACGCAGTAGAGTGGTTGCGGTTCTGCCAGGGGTCATCACTGTTTTACCCATCGGTGGCGCATGCACTGGGTCCGTTCCGCTAGGATTTATCACCCAACAGTGGGAAGAAGAACAGATGTCCTTTAAGGTCGGCTTCACTTTCTCCTCCTACGAATGCAGCTCCCTAGAACAATCCCAAAACGGACCAAGGTATAAAACTTGGACACACTCGGGGCTACTGTTACGGACGGAGGGTGAGCTACCTCCCCTCGGCAAAGAACAATGACGAAGTCGATTGAGGACACAACAATTGGGTGGAGAGCATGAATAAGACTTCAGTAGTGCTGCTGACATACATCAAAGTCAGTGCCGAACGGACTTGTAAAATGCACAGGAGAGTATTCACAGTGTACAATCGAAGACATTGGAACTGAGGCTTCGGTAGGCCTTGAAACCAATCAGAAGGTATTCGCTGATCAAACAGAATATCACTGCTGAACAGTCTATCGAAACTGACGTCTTTGATTCACGCTTCTTTGTTTCTCACTGCCGAGTGGATCAATGCCTCTGAACGAATCGTGGTTTGACTTCAAGGTGGGAAATGCATCATCATCCTCCAATGCGTAACGTGTGTAAACTCTCCGAAAATTTGGATCTTTATGAACGACTATGCTATGCTCGCTGTCCCCAGAGGGAGGGTTTCGACTGGCATGGCTTTCGCCTCATTGTGCATAATGCATCCTTCACCAAATCATGAGGCATGTCACCGAATAGAGAGCATCCTTCCCTTCATCAGCTCAACTTAGCTTAAGTGGAAAGCAATGCACGCTTCCAGTCACCCATTCAATGAGGAGCAAACTTTAAGTGGCATCCAGTAATACCTTGTCAATTGACATAATTGCGACTACCACAGATAAGTAGCTCCCTACACACTCAGAGAACAGACGGGATGACTTGTGCAGGGCGCCTTGACGCTTGCCAACAAGGCAAATCAGTGAAGCCGAGGCCACCTCGGATATCAGATAGCTACCATTAATAAATGTGATGCTCAGCCTCCACATCAGCATCATCGCCTCGGTGCCGACCACCGCCTCTGCTATTGCACTCTGCAGTGGAATGTCCTTGCTACTGAATAATGCTCAGTAGAGGCTGGTGACTTGACATTGGGAAGGGTAACGTTGCAGTGAAGAGACGAGGATGAGGCATGCACCTCATTTGTACTGTCAGTCTCATATTATCAGCATGAGGCGCACCTCCTACTCCGCAATAATTTAAGGTCTTCAGGGTGCTGCATTAGTAACAGTTCTGCTGAAAGTGCCGCTTACAACGTGCAAGGCAAAGTGGTCAGGAGCGACAGCATCCAACCATCGCCGCATAGCCATCACACTCCCAATGATGTTTCCACCTGGCGGACTAGACGACCTCACTTAGAATTCACTTGCTTTCTCCATCTGCGACATTCCACAACCGTGATGAGAAATGCACCACAGTGTGTGTACTATATTACAGTCTCTATTTGCCGCCTAATTGTACACCACGATGTCTCCCTTCGCATTATTCGGCTTTTCCTCGTCCTTCTTTAGCCCCTTTAGTGGAATTATCTGCACAAGTCTACAACGTCGTCCACCGCCACTCTTCCCAACCTCAGCATAGGCGACCACTGAGTTGGACGTCGGGAGCAGTCCATCCTCGGAGGCGTGAGTTGTAAACAATTGCGTGCTATTAAACTTAGTGAATGAGGTGGCCAACCTAGTAATGAAGTCAATCTAAATCCTAACTAGACAGGAACTTGCATAGTGTCTCACTGTGGAAGCAGTTCTTCCTCACGCTGTTTCAAACTGCTTTTGTGAATGAGGAAGAGGCGAGTGCACGCGAGTGGGTAGGTGGAGCAGACGAGAAGGCGTGTAGGCATTCATCACCACCTGGCAGTTCTATAGATGTAATGCGGAAGTGGTATTCACTGCCTTTTCTCATCGCCACCAACGGTTGTCAGTGGGGATTGTACGTTCACCCCCTCTGTTTGAACACGGAGCCTGTCCGAAATCATCAATTTGGCGCGTTCGCCCACTAAATGAGAATGCTCATTTTGAGAGCTTACGAGAGGGCATTGATGGCTAGAAGCATGATTAGCATTTTCGGCTATTTGCATTACAATTTTAAATTGCGGAAGCCGTAAACATTCGTATTTTTTAGGTACGTGGGGGGATCACTGAATACAATTTTGGCAATCTACCAGGTTGCTATGCTATGCTGTGCTATGTTTGCGTGGAGTCCACGCCCTCCTCGTAAATCCAGTAGCAGCCTCTCGGGTATTTAAGACAAGCATGACAAAGCAGTCTGTCATGAATGCAGCACTTTGTTAAGGACGAGAAGTAGATTTGGAAGTGCCAAGGGAAGGAACATAATGCCTGCTAGTTAATGTCCGCTTAACTGAAACTTAGCTCATTTCTCTACCGAAAATAATGCAAAGCTGACATCCAACGTGTCTTACAGTCGTTCCTTCGACACAACGCTTTTTCACGCCAACACCATTCAATGACCGTGGTCTAGATCAGTGAAGCGCTTTCGTCCTTGCCACGTTGAGGCGCTGCTTTGCTGCACAACCTTCCCCTCACGTGGTTCACTCTCTGCGCATTATCTCTACATGTGCCAGTTGCTGCTCGACACACCCTATAAGCAGACGCATCACGAGATTGTGCATCTTGTTGAGCACTCCGCATACCACTGACACTCTCATCTCCCTCCCACTTTTGTCATTAACTCCTCACCGTGCGCTCGTGTGTTAAAAAGCAAACAATCATACTTTGTTTTCGAGCCGAGAAGAAATTCGAGTTGCGTGGGTGCTTCTTGAGCACTTCATTTTAACGTAGCCTTGTGAGAACTTTTGCAAAATACAATTGAGCAGCCAACAATATGTCATCGCATTTACTGGTGGATGTGCAGCAACACTGGTTAATGTGCCTTCCATGCAGAGGCTGCCCTCCACACCAACACTGAAATGCTTTGCCTCTTCATAGCACAGGGCTGGCAATTGCCACAACAGCCGCGACAAAGCGGACGACAGAGTCATTCCACCTCCCGTTAGTCGTGAGCCAACACACAACCAAGCAGTATTCAACCGTCCACATCTCTCAAATGCATCTTTCTCTCGGTTCTGTCTCCTTCAACGGACGCGGATTAGTGAAGCTTGAGCTCGCGCTCATTCACAACTGTGCCCCCTTATATACAGCTCGTTTGCACCTGTCTCAACAGGCTCTTTCTCATGTCTACTCTCCTGAGCAGTAAAAGGTCACATTTGACCGTCTTGGTGTTCAGAACGTGGTGCGATTGCAACTGATGGTCACGCGTCGCACACGCCTTCGCACATATCAACAGCTCTTGCCATCGAAAAGACTATGCTCCACATAGTTCCATGCATGCCCACCAAATCAGTCTCTGCTTGTGTATTTATAGCTTGTACTTGTTCCCGTCGCTCAGTCATCTCCTGAGGCCTATGATCTGCCTCATTGATTGGAACAAGGACTGCGATTAGTGCGAAGTCTTTGCGATTCAATGTTCATGTGAGTATCGTAGATTGTGACGGAGATAGTTTGCCACGGTTCCGTCTGCGAAATGCACGGCTTGTTCCCTCATGTGGCTCTGAATACCACAACTGAGCGGTGCGCCTTCCTTACCAGTTTGTGTTCGTCTTCACAAACCATGAGGCAAGTGGGTGTGTTGAGATGTGTAAGCTTGATTCGGGGAGCATATGGAATGGCTGAGAGAACACAATGCATGGTGCCTAGTGAGTACGAAACCTGTGGGCTACGGTGGTAGATGAGGCTGCGATGCGGCCCTCAACGTGTAGGAAGGCATGAAGATATACAGCTATGTGACTGGTCAGCGTTGGCCAGATGAACGCCAGCTTGGTGAGGAACTAGTCCACCTCCATCCACTCAACTCGACGTGTCCGTTGCCGAGGAGGAAGTTGCAGTTTGTCCACTTCTCCCCTACAAGATGTTTTACAATGCGCTGCATTGGTACTTGACTGATGATCAGATGGTTGTGTAGGCGGTTCTGAGAAACGACGGTAGGAGAGTGTGCAGCAGGTGCAGATTGCTACTTCAGATGCAGTTCCCTGAATTGGCGGATGCGTCAAAACAGACAAATCGTCTTTGGAGAGTAATCAAATGCGTAATTCGTGGATCACTTTAGGCGTGTGACAATTAAATGCATGGTGCTATTATAGACTGGGATCCGGTTTGGAAGCAGCTGCGAATCACAAACGAGTGTCGTAGCTAGGAGACAGTAATAAATTGTGGAAGGCAGATTCATGCAAGCCACTCACTTCTGCCTAATAGCACAACTTCTTCATAACTGTCGACTGTGATAGAGAAGAGAGAACAGGCAGTGGATAAAATGATGATGGAATGAAGAAGAGGACTGCGGGAGTGTTGCGAGGCACAATGCATGCACATCACTCCCCATCTCCGACCAACCGCCTTGCCCTGCATTCTGCATAGCATATCCGCTTCACCAACCTTCTTGCCTTGTGCCTTTCCTTCACGAGAAGGACAGGCAGCCTTGATGCCTCGAAGATTGTGCGCTCACCCAACTCTTGTAAAGGCCGTTAGAAGAAGAAGCTTTGCCCAGAGCAGAAGCAGAGCCTGCCCACGAAGTCAATCCTGCCAGATCTTTCATCGATTGTTTAAGTTAATTCTAGCTTTGTCATTGTGGCATTGGTTTTACTTTGAGGAGTCAGGCAAGCTGGACGTATTGGCCTCTGGTTAGGGGGAAGAAATGGTACTGAAGGAGCGGCGTCCTCGCAATGGAGCGAATTACGGGGAAGCCACAAATCCCTACAATCACCAACTCCTTACTACCTCCCTCCCTCCTTCCCTCCCTCCCTGCAGTTCTGCCTTCCTCCCACTTTCTCACTCCATCCCACTCTCCCTCCACCAGAGTACAAGATGACGGGCTCACCTCACCCATTTCACTGTTAATTACCTGAGTTCATTATGTGCACGCTGCCAGCTCTCAGCCTCATCGTGTGAAGCGCAGCCACATCACATCACGCACCTCACAGCAAAGTCGATGGCACGATGGCAATGCAGCTGGGTTGTTCTGCTCTCCTGATGCATCGCCACCTGCATATGAGGTGGATTACTTGCCAATCCTCCTTCTCATTACACACCAATTACCAATAAAACGTGTGCACCACCACGACCACGAATGCAATGGACGTTGGCACTCGTGAAATTATCGTGTCCTCAGTTTACTCTTTATGCACGGAGATTCATTCATTTATTTACTTATTTACTTCGGTAGACAATGCGGGGCTACTCGTCCACATCCGCCGATGTTAATGCCAACCAGATTAAGCTGATTGAAATGTGCATGGCGCATTGTATTGCCTCAAGGTGGAAGTGGGCATGCAATGCAGAGTGTATGGGGATCGGAGTGTGTTGCTTGCCTTGAGTTGGGACGCTGCTGGGTGAGTTGTCGAGTGTCGAACCCGTTACCCCAGCATCCACACCGTGTTGTCACACGATCATAGAACAATGCCTGGTCCATGCCAAACTCCCCTTTCTCCTTTCCATTATCGGTGGCGACTGCTTGAACCAAAGGGCTGCACCTCATCAAGGTCATGGATGGTGGCGTTTCCATTCGTGGGATGCTCGTAAAGCAGCAATTGGGAAGTCCATACGTGGGCCTTCTCCCATTTGCCACCCTGCCACACTGCACCCTGCCACCTAAGGCCATACATCCAAATCCATGTAGCGCGCAAAAGACTAGAGCAGTGCTAACTTGGCTGGTTTTCGTCTCACCCACAATCAGCTCACCCTGAATGGGATTCAGACATGTGTTTGTGGAGGACGACGAAGTTGAAGGCGCGGATGTTGGATATGAGAAGGCAATCTAAGAGAAGATGATTGAGTGGATGACGTTTCTACAAGCAACCTAAATAATCCTTTTCACCTCACTGATGATATGTTGAGCACTCCTAACCATGCAACCTCTTATTTGCGTGTGGAATGCAGAATTAC